>CACRXP010000066.1:517773-530986 GCA_902702965.1 Spirometra erinaceieuropaei
GGACGAGGAGGGGGAGCTGAAAATTGTTTTAGTGCGTTGGCTAAGCTAAATCCCTGTCGAGTTTTCCTCCTCTTAGAATCTGGGATAAGATGTGGTTATGAAGCCCTACCTGATGGACAAAGTACTGTTGGGGTTGGGGCTAGGGGTTAGACTTAGGGGTCGGGATTAGGGTTAGAGTTAGGGCAACCACTTCTCAACCACTCAAAGCACAACAGTGCATTCCCAGTTGCTTTTCTTTTGCATAAAACTACTTGACCTCGTCGCCTGTGCGTTCCCCGGCCCCACGTGGAAAAACTTGTATTACCACCGAACCCTTATTACATGTGGTTGGCGTTTGTGTACCTCAGGTGGGGCTACAAAACCACATCTAACCGTCCTTTCTTTAGACCATATCCGCTTTTTGAATATCGGGAAGGACGGTAACTTTACGTCCGCAGCAGGTCCGCCTGCCGTTCGTACAGAATTCCCTGAAAGCAACTAATTATCGCCATCGGGGGGAGCTGAAAATTGCTTTCGTGCTTTGGCTAAGCTAAATGCCTGTCAAGTTTCCTTTCTTTTATTCAGAATCTGGGCCTCCTCGACGTGAAGTCAAATCGTAAGTTTGCTTCGTACCACAGCTTCTTGGTACAAATACATTAGTGCTTCTTCGGGTGGAGAAGAGCCAAAAAACGGACCGATCATTTAATTGACAAGTGGAAACATACTGCCTCTCTCTCTGATGAAACAAAAAGCTAATAGGCGCAAAGTTTTCAGCCAGTCTTTAGTGGCAGATGTAAGCGCCAGTGTTTCAGGTTCCAGAACGCGAACGGTACGGGAGGCTGAAATCTTGTTCAGTCGGGTGTTGAGTCGGCTGTTCAACTTGTATCACAAAAGGCATGCGGGGCAATGGGATGGAGGCCGCTGATAGACACTGACTCTGATCATCCATCGGAGAGTGGCTTAATATAGAAACATAAAATGATAAGGATAAAGTATATGACCGGGGCAAGGATACTGTTGTGAACTGCCTAGTATACTTATCTACGCAAGCGTTGTTCGACAGAGTCTTTGCTCAAAACCCAGTCACGCTCTCCGATAACCATAACCCTGGCAGGATGACATTCCTTGAACTAAACCGCCCCGAGGACTCATCGTTCTGCACCCCCCCCCCACACGTGATTCCTTAGTGAAAGACAAAAGATTTGTCCGCAGTTGAGGTGATGCAAGAGGAGTCTTTCCATGCATATTCCTACCTTTCACGCCGCCGTCATGTCCGGGTACCCAACGGTGAACATAACGACACGACCTACTCCTTTACGTCCGCAATACGAGATAGAAAGTTCCCCAATGCTCCCCTATGGGCCCATGCCGCTCTGGGGAACAAGAGGCCACCCTCCCGTACGTTTACATTGGAGCCCACCCGTACAACTCCTCTTACTAAAATTCCCTTATGAAACGCTCAACGGATTGCCCTTATCCGACCCCGATCATATACTTTATTCTTACCAAAAAATATGGATGGATACGAGGAAGGAACATCTAAAAAATTTTATTCGGTTACGCACTGCCAACTGAAAGATAGGTCTTTCCATTTAACTAATAATATACTTTCCTAAATGACAATGGAAGACCTGTGAGTGCGCTCAACGATTTTGGAAATACCTCTGTTCTCAGTTTGCAAAATCTAACAAATTTGTCCCCATTTTAGACCGAGTAAAAGTCCACAAACATGCCGACAGATGATACTCTATCCAGCCCGGAGCTTGAGGTGATGATAGTATTAATCTCTTATTTCGGGATAGGGCACCGTCACCATGGACACAGACTGTGCAATTCGCAAATATAAGTAATAAGAGATATTCGATTCCCAAATTAGTCGCCTGAGAGGGAAGGGGAGGTAGCTGAGATATGGCCACTCCGAATCTGAGTGTGCGAACAACAAATGCAATAACAAAGCTCCAAAGACAGATATGCCCTGTGCGCTGCTCATGATCAGTCTCCTTTAAAGGTCGACGGTGGGTCGTCTACCCCCCTCCCCCCACATTCACCAGCTACTGGTGTCATACACTAGCATTTTAAAGTGGTTAATTTAATCGAAGGATCAAACGTAACAATCATCCATTCGGCTTTCAAGACTCGCTAGCACCACAAATGCAGATGACTCACCTGGAGCCCTAAGTACAGAAATGTGGTAGGTAAGGTGTATAACTAATGATGCCGGACACATTGATAGGCACAAGTAGGGGCCTAATAACGTCGTAGGTCGCGCAGGAATGGCCAGTCGCTGATGCACAGTAATTGCTTTTGTTGCTCGGAAATGCGGATGTGGAGAACCTGATTTCAGTCTCCTCCTCTACGTTCGTAAGCCAGTTCAAAGTGCCTTGATTTTATCCGTCGAATGAATTAGCCCAAGTGACGTCAGGAAAGGGTCACAAATAGTCTCTTATCGGCAACCGAAATAACTGTTTACTAACCTATTTATTAATAGAAATTCTTAAATTTCTGCCGAAATATGCAAAATCAGACAGATTTCATCAACAATAAGATATTCTTAGTCGTCAAACTCTCCGATGGCTTTCGTAAGGCATCAAGGACAGGAGAGGATCCTACTAAAAGCAACTTTGGGTTTTCAGATTTTAAAGGGCAGAAGATTATGAATATTCGACCGTCTTGAGCAACAGCGACCACCACCGCCCCACGATTACTGCCCAGCGGTGATGTGCGCGCAAATCTGTTCTCGTTTGAGCAGACTTTTGATGCGCTTACCTCACTCTCTCCCCCCAACACCATAAGTCCTACGATGGAAAAACAAAACCAGGACAACCGAAGGCGGTTTAAGCGCAGCGCCTGACGAGCCCTAACTGCCCGGCCAAGCCTAGCACCTCTGACCTAGTTCCGACCCCCAACTGTAAGAGGCCTCGCAACGACGGGCTGTGTAACCCCACTTCGCAACCCGTAATCCCGGGTCCGTGTAATATGGGAATGGTGGTAATAGGGATTTTACGGATGGGGCATCGTCGCGGTGAAACTTCAAAACAGACAAATTTCCACTGAGATCCTTCTATGTCCATACGTAGCAACGAGAGTGAGCGCGTGAATTAAAAAAAAATAAACAAAAAGCAACTGCCAATAAGTAAAAAATAATTGAATAATCCGCCACTTGCGAATTTGCGACAGTCCAGGGACCAACGGGAAGAACAGCCAATAGGAGAGAAGAATGGCAAGTGCCAAACATTGAAACTGTGAATATTTACTGCGAGGTAGCGTGATGCATATGGGTATTAAAGAAGCTATGGAAATAAACCCTAAGGAACGAAGCAAAAGTCAAATAACGTAAGCATGAACGCCTATTTGCGTATATCTTTGCAACTGCCACAGCTGGAACCGACGTAGCTGCCCTCTTAAACGCTGTAACTCAGGCACATCCCTCTATCAAATTCACGTTGGAGAACGAAACAGCCGGTTCGCTCCTTTGTTGAGTTGTTCTTCTAAGCAGGAGACCCGACGGCAGTGTCCGAAGAAGCGTCCACCGGAAGAAAACCTGGTCTGGACAATACATAAACCTCGCTAGTTACATACCTTTACGACAAAAACGAAATCTAGTCCGATGTTTGGCGCAAAGAGCTGGAAAAATTTGCCCAAGATATAACATCGAGGAGGAACTTAGAAAAATCCAGGACTTCCTTTGTGAAAAAGGGTACCCGGACAGATGTATCGCAAAGAATATGGCCGAACAATTCGTAAAACCCGCCACACCGACGGCCAAAAAGAAAACTCTGTTCCTCAAAGTTCCTTTTCAAGGGGACGCTGCGAATGAATTCCTAAACAGACGCCTTGATCAAGCTGTCTCTCGAACCTTCCCAGCAGCAAGGGTTCAAATATCATTCTCTACTAACCTTGTTTTACACGGAGAAGGTAAGTATAAGTTGCCACCCCAGACCAATTCAATGTGCATTTATTCCTTCACTTGCTCCAATGGAGCAGGTTATATTGGTCGCACGAGTCGGCGCTTACCCAAGTGAGTACGGGAACACCTCCCGGCATGGCTGGGAAAAGGCGGAACTAGGAACATAAGCAGAGCCATTCTCGCGCATATTGTCGATTTCGGACATCATGTAGACCCCAAAGAAGCTTTCCGTGTGATCTATAAAGTCCCATCGAGCTATCCTAAACTACTAAGGCCAGCGCATGTTAGCAACAGCAGAGGCGGCCGCCATCAGGTTGCAAAAACCAATCTTGTGCGTACAGAAGAACCACGTTCAAGCGCGGCGCCTACAGTGTTCGAAGGTCGACTAACGGTGCAACTCTCCCCACGCCCTTCCGGTCTCACCCTGACAGTGACGGCTATAACCCCTCCCCCCCTCCCCCACAATCCCACACCCGGCTTGTGTTTTAAGGCGAACTTGAATCGATTTATCTTATCAGTGACATGTTTTACTTCTACCCCGTTCCCAAACCGGACCGACGAGAATTTATCGAAAGCTACGTATGTTCGCCACCTCGTCTTCTGATTATTCCTAATATAAAATACAAAGCTTATGAACGAGAACGAAATGCGTGTATGAACAGAGTAGACAATAACAGGGTTCAATGTCGTCTGCGGTTTTGCCTAGACAGCGTTGGCCTTAAGCAGACTTTGGAAATATCCTTGTCACATATTGCGAAAGCATTTCCGGTGCAACAGCTTCGCGAACAGGTAGCCTAAATGTTCCTCTCTGAATGCAATCAAACGACCATTTGTGAATAACTTTTTATACATAAACCGACTGAACTTTACTATCTTATTCGTGGTTCTGCGAGGGACGACACATAAGTATTCTTGAAGAAGTAAGTAAGCCATGGCGTAAGCGTTCGATGACAGAAACCGTTTGGAGATGTCGTGGAAGCTGAGCGTTTATGATCCAACTAATGCAAAGTGAACCAAAACGCAGACGATGATCCTTACAGCACGCGTTGTATGGTGGGTACCGACACGGCACAAGGTTGAGCTAGTCTTTTCGAAGAAATAAATAAGTCACTGCGTATACGTCCGACAACAGAAATTGCTTGGAGATATCGTGGAGGCTGAGCGTTTGCGCTCTAACCCAGACAAAGTAAACCAAAACGCAGCCGACGACCCCTACAGCACACATCGTATGGTGACTACCGCCAAGACACAAAAGGGCGTAGTTACCGTTGTAGCTAACACTGTGAGCTTGTCCGCCAACTGATGGTGAGAGCGGACACAGCGGTTGACGAGGCGTGAAAGCCTCCGTCTGCAGCTTGCCACACACTTGTACGGGACACTCGCGCAGTGTGTCGAAGCGTGTGCAGGTCAAAAAAACTGATGGCGACTAGCAAGCGCGCGTCGGCAGCTAGCGGTGTCTGTGCACTTCTATGTGTGTGTGTGTGGGAGAGTTCATCTTCACATCGCGTAGCGCTGGGGATGCGTTGGGCGAAAATGAGGTCAGACCGACTAGCGGCGCGCGCCTTTCGGGCGGTACCAAGTCCGCATAAGGCCTTAACTCCTTCCGTAAATGTTTGTGACGACACGCCGTATCAACAACCGTACCCAAGCTCATCACCCGATCAGTCCGATGATGCGTGGGAGAAGGAAGAGAGTGATTTAAAATGACACTGGAGAACACATCCTGACGGTACATCAACTCATCCCTCTCCGTAACAAATCTGACGCATGTCAATCTACCATGACGCATGACGGATCGTAGATAAAAAGGCTATTAACCGACAGGATCAATCGTCCTTCTGGGGACTGAGAGCCAGGTCAAATTGGCTCCATCAAAACCTGGATTTCATTGCAGCCTCGCTTATGTGAGATCCCATCCGTCTCCATGAGAACTAAGTAAAAGTTGTGTGACCACGTCATGTGTTGCACGCGTGAACGGGCCGTTTAGCTTTGTCAGCCTATCTCTAGTTGTCTTGAAATTATCTTACCATCGGGGCAGGATGGGCGAGTGAGGAAAGAGTGCGGCAGTTGCGGCTGTTTAAATACTTATATGGGTATCACCGCTGAACTTGAACAATCCAAGCCTCGCGGGCAAGTCAGCAATGATGGGCCCTCTCCCAGGAGCAAGCAGTGAATATCGTCGCTTGGGACGTCCAAATATCGTGCGAAAGTCGAAAATGCAAACTGTCAAATATCTCGATATCCAATGGAGTGTATGTGTTGATGAACTACTGCACCAGTAAATGTGACGGAATTTACTAGCGGTTGCGCTCGTCAACAAAGCCGCCATTCCTCTTTTCAACCTTGGTGAACACTTCTGTCTTTCGGTGCAGGAACTTCAGACTGGAAAATAAATGCGCTTTATCTTTGTCGTCTGATTACTTCATTGGGGCCAACAAATTTCTAATTTACCTGAAGGAATGTGAACATATACACCCGTTTACTTTCTCGGCAGTCGGAAGAACTACATTTTTGCTTCTCTTAAAGCCGTAGCGTCTTGGTGACCTCAACCAAAAATTGCTACCAGTTAAAAATAATAACCCCATTTCTGCCCCACGTGCCCGATGCAGTCTAGCAACTTTAAGCACCTTGTGGTCTTCTTCAGCAAACTCCAGACTGTGAGATGTTTTCCGGATCCTGTTGCGCATCTGGTAGATCATCAAAGTCGGCGCGGTCGGCTGGATGAGTCCGAAATAAATCTGATGGCATGGAGATGGACTTCTCCTCACAGTCAAGATATTCGTCAGCGTTACGCGTAGAACTGGTAGGACGAGTTACGCATAGCTCCAGGAAGACCAACGTACCAAGCATCAACTAAAAATAGGACAACATTTGAAATGACGCGCATAAAAGACAAAAAATGAAGCACGTATACAGAAATACACACCGGAGATTAAAAACATGACAGATACACCCTAGGATGCTCATCCACTCCGCTTTCCGAGAATCCGAAAATCTGTTACGAAGGCACACAAGTAGCCAACGGGGTGGGTATGTCAGCATTATTTTGTGCGCCAAAATAGCATCTCAAGGGACACAATGCAGGTATAATCAAAGGAAGCTTACGAGAAGATTGTGCGTTCCGATTAAGCAATAGCTTCCAACTAAGATTTAATTCCGCTATCCACCAGACTTTTTCGCTCATCCATCGTCCAGATTAGTCTCCGACACTTGAGATGAGGTCTGGTCACTTTGGCATGACGAGACATTGGTGTAAGTAGCGGAAAATGCCTATCAAACTGCCATCTGCGACACACACAGACACGCGACAGTTTGACTATCGCGCCCACCGTGTGCTTCCTAGCAGGTTGAGAGCAGGGGCGGCGACTTGTGCGTGATAAATTTTACAGTGATGGAAGGCCTGCGCAACATCCACCACACACCCTCCTCCCCCCGCCTGGGTCCAATGTTCCGCCCATATCAAGAAGACCGGAGGTGGGGGAGGGCACAGATGCCTGGTGCAAATGTGCCCACATCTAGGCGTAGCATCAGTATCCTAGTCCACAACAACAGTTGACCAGTGGAGGCTGCAGGGATCCCCGATACCGCGACGTGGGCCAGCAACTGGGCCTGCCGCTACACCTCGAATGTTGGCACTCGTTATGGGTGCGCATTCTCGATAATGCCTGCCAGGGTCCGATCTAGCCCCGTGTTGGTCCAGCGCATCAGCCGTGTGGTCCGTATGGGAAAAAAAACAAAACAAGAGAAGCGAAGAGACGAGTCCAAGGAAGCAGTCTTGAAGAAGGAGACGTGATCGCTGGGACAAGGGCTTTATTAGCCTGATGTTTCGTATTCCTGCTCGAACCAATCATCAGAGACAAAAAGCCGATACGGATGGTCTATGCACAAGGGGCTGCAGTATTTATTGGATGCAGTCGCAATGCTACCGCATACCTATGAATGTTCACGGCTCCCCCCTTCATCAGGGATCGTCGCACTTGGTGTGCTAATTGTTTGATTACCGATATTCGCGCTGATAATTGGTGAAATTTCATCACCTTCGTCGTTATCGACCGGGATCAACTGCTGACATTCAAGGAACATCTGAATGCGGTCATCCCGGACATACGACTTACGCTGGAGGAGGAAGAGAACGATCAGTTGGCCTTCCTGGTTGTCCTCGTATGCTGGAAATATTGTGGTGGACTAAAGACCCAAGTGTTCAGGAAAGCGACAAATAAGATGCAAGTACTGAACCTCAACAGCAACCACTCAATCAACCACAAACGCAGTTGTGTGAGGACGGTCTATCGGCGTATTGAAACGCGCTGCAGTGAGTCGGAGGACAAGATTGCCGAACTACAATACCTCCGACGAGTCTTCAAAGCCAATGACTACCCGCACAACTTCGTCAGCCGGTGAATGCGCAAAAGGGACGAAAGGCATAGCCACACGGATGCCAATTTTTTACGAGCGCTTCCTTATGTCAAGAACGTTTCAGAAGATGTCCACCGCCTTCTTGCACCACTTGGGGTTGGAGTTGCACACAGACCGGAGGCAACCATCAGGCTTCAGGTAATGAAACCGAAAGACCCTCTGCCACGGCACGAAACGTATGGAATCGTTTATTAGATCTTGTTAAGATGCGAACAAAGCAACTACGTCGGAGAAACCGGATGACAACTCCGAGCGCGAATGGCCTAGCACGATGCAGCGGTGCGGAGAAATGACGCCAGCTCTCAAGTTGCGGCTCATTCGACGAGATCCGACCACACATTCAAATTCGACGAGGCCGAAATTCTCGCAAGAGGTGAAAACCGCGGGAGCCGGGAGCTATTTGAATCATGGTTTAATGCCCCCCAGTCCATTACCAAGTGCAATGAACTTCCCCTTCCATACTCGGTGCTGAGACATCGCCTGAGCGGAGTAATTAACCACGTGGGAAGCACACAGGTGAACCCTTTTCCCAACGCTAGGGTCGGTGGGTCAGATGGTCGAGCCATCATCACACCAAAATCCAACGCACGTGAAGAAATTGCAGCAATTATTGGCGTGAATGTCGGCCATCAAACAATTAGCACACCAAGTGCGACGATCCCGGATGAAGCGGGGAGCCGTGACTGTTCATAGGTATGCGGTAGCATGACGACTGCATCCTATAAATACTGCAGCCCCTTGTGCATAGACCATCCGTATCGGCTTTTAGTCTCTGATGATGTGTTCGAGCAGGAATACGAAACGTCAGGTTAATTAAGCTCTTGTCCCAGCGATCGCGTCCTCTTATTCAAGAAAAACAGTTTGACCGTCGTAAGCGATGATGTGCACTGTCTGCTCCACATCAGGGTGAGAGTAGACACAGTGAATTCCACGTGATTATTTTTATAGTGATAGTCAACTTGCGCTTCATTCACCAAACTCTCCTCCTCCCCAACTGGACCCGGGCGTCATGAGAGAATCGAGGAGATCGGAGGCTGAAGAGGTTGCAGGTGGCCGGCACGGCGTAAATCCGCACCTAGGCGTGCCACTACACTCCCTGGTTCACAAGTATACTGACCAAGACTTTACACCGAGAAAGAAGACTCACACATCCTACCTGCTCAGCTGGTTTCCCATGGATGGCAATAATCAAATGTTAAAGTTAAGTCATTAAATGTTGCCACTCGCCAATGTTTTCAGTACACAAGTAATATTTCACACTAGATTTCAGTCCTTCGTCACTGCCTTAATGGGTGCACAGCCGTGCACGTAAACAAAAAAATACAAATTCAGCACAAAGCCAAAAGAAAGGCGACAGTGGGACGCGAACTTACTGTAATGATTCCAAAGATGAGGAGAGCCGCTGAAAGGCTTTGAACTTCATGCCTGACGGCGTCTTCAAGCGTGGAAAAACAGCCCTACAAAGAGGAGGACAAAATTACTTGTTAGGTTTCACCTAGAGTGGATCTTGTCAATTAGACGAACCGACGTAAGGGACAGTCCATATCTATATAAAGTCGCTCTCAGTTTCGAGCTCAAAAGTTGATTTCATTCTTAGTCGGCATTATGGAAAGAATGTGACACAGCCCCAGCTTCTGCATTCAAACTAGGTCGACAACTCTCCAGTTTTGGTTCCTTCGTAGAATTTCTCGAATGGTGCTCGGGAAAAGAGAGGCCTGAGGAGGACATTTTAATCCTCAAGCGTTAAAGGAACGCTGTCAGCTGTTTCTGACTAACTGCAGAGACCCAGCTCGTCCTCACTTTACTGGTTAGTAATACGTGAACATAAATTGGAATGACATAGGTCGCAACCTCACTTGATGGAATATGCCTCTTAGGTCGGTAGCGTTTCCATGAACAATACAGTCACTTGCAGAGCAGCAGGAGATGGGAACGTGAAGCAACCCTTTTTCTCCGTCCCGTAGTTGCCAAGCATCTTCGTAAACTCTGAAACTGGAGCCTCCACAGCATTTATTCTGAAATAAAAACTATGAATTATTAGAACTCGAGCAGAGTAAATCGCCCCACGGAAGGTGGGCAGTTATTCCTTTGGTTCCAGGCAGTTTCACTTAGATCATAAGATTTAAGGATAACCTGGGCACAATTAAGCCCAGGGATAAGTAAGTGCTCATGCAGACATTCCATCCAGTAAAAACCTGCCCAAGAGAATTAATATGTTGAAACTATGAAATAAATATGTTTATTTTGTTCTAAGGGACACCAGTTCCTTGTTTGCTGTTTAGCATGATGCTCTCAAAAAGCAGTGATATACTCGGCTAAAAATATAACCTTTCTGTTCGCAAATAGATACCCTTTACTTCGGATGCTAGGTTCGAAGGAATCTTGGTAATCGTGTGAGATCAACTTAAACCACACACAAAAATTTCGTTTCATCTAATGTCAGAAGTCAGTGAGCCGTGAGGACTAGCCGGCGAGGGTGCCGTGCACCCTCGCCGGCTAGAACGGGGTCAGCTCCGGTTCAACTGCAGTGACTCCCGGCTGCCCTCATAAACTATTATCATCTCACGCGTGTCGGACGACCTGGCTTGACACCCGTGAGCCCTTGTGAATATGCTTCCCCCCCCTATTCCTTCCCTAATTCGTCCAATCACATGACCAGCACTCAGCTAGTCACCCCCTACTGCTGACAAAGACATGCACTCCAACGACACACCGCGACTGGCGCTCTCCGCGACCGGACGCTTATCTCTGCCGCAAGCAAATAGCCAACTTACGGCAACCTGCCCTGTGTGCAGGATAAACTAGTCCTTACAGCTCCCTAACTTCTGACTTTAGACGAAACGAAGTTACTGGGCGTGCTTTAAGTTAATCTCACATCCTTGACCGCCACAGTTACTTCCTTCTGTATTCTGGAAACGGGACACGAATCTCAAACGGGACTCGCATAGTCAGTGTCTGCACATCTAAGAAAGGTCAATCATCAACGGGAACACTTAATTAGACGCCGTGTCCGTTTTCAAGAAAAAATAGAAAGGACGACAGCCAATCCGTCCGATATACCAGCCAGCAGCGACGGCTCATTGACAGAAATGAATGAGCAGTATCAAGTTTTCAGACATGATAACAATTTCAGCCACCTTCTATACTTGCTACACCTCTGACGAAGACCTGAGGGAACAGCTTAAAAAATTTACGAAATAAAATTTCCTAACTTTTTCCGCAGAACTTATCTCTATTAAAATATATACATATATTGGAAAACTGATGTCCAAATAAATTTGACCAGTAACAAGTTGAGATTTCCGGCAAGGGACCCTGCAAGTTTTCGAAACTGATTCTCTAGATCGTGATCAGACAAATATAAAAGAGACAAGGGTATGGAGAAGAACCCCACTTTACCGTCGGTAGACTGTGGATCATGTCATACATGATCGGCGATGAGGGGAGTTTTACGTGTGGGGCATCGCACTAGACAGCAAGATGACGAAATACAGGAAAACACAGAAATTGTTTGGATTTATCCTGAAAAACTCATCGTACGCTTTCGTACGACAACGTAAATGAGCGCGGTAATAAAAAGCAAACAAAAGACAAATTTCAAATATTAATAATAATAAAGGACTTGGAGTGGTGGTTTGAAGTCATAGCAAGTGACTGCTATTGGCGGTGTAGTGTCTGCAAAGGCCTGCTAATTTATCCCAAAATAAAGGCCCCTATGACGTGATCCGCAATCTGCCGTCAGTAAAGCAGGGTCCTTCTCCATACCGTTACCAGAAAATATACAAAAATATCAAAATATTTAACCGTGTCTAGCAAAAGATTCTGTAATTGGTTGAGTCTCGCGTTAAGATGTGTCCGCTGCCTTCGATTACTAGGTTGCGATGGGTGGCTTCCGTCTTCACATCCCTTAAGAACTTTGGATTGGAAGTTCAAATCATATGCCCTTTGATGCCTACTTCGCCTGAATATATTGCTTTCAGAGCCGCACGGCTCTTTTTTGTTGTCATATATGTATGTGCGGATGAAAAGCTACCGATACAGACAGGGGCTCCTCGGATGGCTATTTCCGACATATTAGCCGTCGTCAGCGAGCCTTACCTAACGTTGGGTTTCGCTGCATATAAAACCGATGTTCGCGTTTTTTGGTTACCGAGCTCCCCAACCAAGCAGCTGTTGACCTCTCGGCTGTGCTTGGAACTATAAACTATTGCCGAAGGACGTTCAACATATGCATATTTTGGATGAAATTCTCACGATGACTTGGTGAAGCCAGTAGCCGAAGGGACATCATGAAAATTTTTTTGAAAAATCCGAAGTTACTCTCATTTCTTCTGTTCAAAGCAGTCCAAAACTATTAGTAAGCATATATACATAGCTGTGTTTGAACACGAGACTGCAGACAAGCGTAATGACAAGAAAAATTCATTTGATCGCAAAAGTTATTTATGGTATTAATACTGCTAATGAGTATTTCACATGAAGTTAAAGCAGTTACCCCGATACCTACTTCATAGAGGATTGAGGCTGAAACGGATTTAGCATGTGCAAAATACTTCCGTGCAGACATTGTTCGGCAACAGAACGACCACGCATGCAGCAATAAATCTCACCTTAGTCTGAAGATGATCAATCATGCGCTGCACAGCAGGGACGGATTTATACTCATTGATTATCTTCCCGTCAATATATTCCGCTGTCATTTGCATTATCTGAAAGAAAAGCTCGAAAGCAGATGTAGACAAAGCGAACAAGTTATCGGCTACGAAGGTGCTAACCAGTATCTTTCTGGTGTTACAATAATACCACCTGATTAAACAACTTTGCTTACCTCTGACGTCTTGTTGACCAGTGCACCGCCAACGAGGAGCAGACCAAGCGTATGCGTAATGAGCCAAAGAAAATACTGAACGG
>CACRXP010000066.1:534602-581853 GCA_902702965.1 Spirometra erinaceieuropaei
GGATATAAAATTCAAAAGTTTGCCACCTATTCCGAAAGAGGACAATTTCAAGAAGAGAAGAGCATGGTCAACACGGTCAAAAGCCTTAGTGAAATCGAAATATACTGTGTAAAGAGCAAAACCATGGTCCCTAGATTGGAGAACATAATCAAAGAAAGTGAGTTTACAGGTGTCACAAGATCGAGCTTTGAGGAATCCACGCTGAGCAGCACTCAGTAAGTTATTCTCTGTTAAGTGACACATCATCTTATCCTTGATCAATGTCTCTAAGATCTTCGAACCTGCGGGGAGGGTGTTTATTGGCCGAAATTCATCAAATGATGTAGATTTGCCGTGCTCAGGAATGGGCAAAATGTGTGATTCCTTCCACAAGGTAGGATAAGTTTCACTTTCAAGAGCAAGATTAAATATCTTGCGTAAGAGGGATGGGAAGATCGTGTTTGCATCGGCTTTTAAAATGCTTACAGGGACACCATCAGGGCCTGGACTATAAGATTGACGAAAACGCCGAATTGCAACAGTTGTGCATGCAAACTATGAAAAGCAACGTCTCCGAGACGGAGCTCTGCGGGGATACCACTTAGAACGCGGGTAGGAGTTGATTTCGAAGCATCAACACACGTGGTTTATGATATTCCTGTAAGAAGATCTGAAATCCATGTCAGCAGTTTTCCTCTTATCCTAATTTCAGACCACTTGTAGATTGTGGGACGCTGTCGAACGCCTATTCGAAGTCCGTGTAGACGACTTCGACCCTACCATCCTCGTCCAGTTTTCGAGTCTACTGCTTAGTGGAGAGCAATCCGCAGGAAAGGCATGAGCGGTTCTGTCTGAGACCGTGCTGCAGCGCTGAGAGTGAGCCGTTGTGCTCTAGTAACATCACCGTTGCTTCCCTAACTATGTCTGCCATTATTTAACAGCAGATGCAGGTGATACTAACAGACCGGTAATGGTTAGCATTAGTGCGAGCCCCAACCTTCTATTTTGCAAAGATATTTGCTGTCCTCCATTCGAATGGCAGCCTCCCTAATTCGAATGACGTGCGGTAGATGTGCGCTAGTGGTTTAGAGAGTTCGTTTGCCAATTCTTTCAAGAATTTGGCCGGTTAATTGTCCGGACCCGACGACCTCTTTGAGGTTTTATAGGTCTCTTTGCACGAAAGAATTCCGGGGAGATTAAAGAGTCACACAAGGGGCCAGAGGTCTCAACAGCGTTCCTGGCACTGCGACTACAAAAATTTATTTCTCTGGAGAAAAAAAGAGGCGAAGTACTGTTCCAAGTGTTCGGCTTTCTCCTTGTTTCCATCATCCTCCTTCAGGATTGCGATCGGGTCCTTGTTTTTCAGTTTACTGTAAATATAGTGAAATAAAATTCTGGGCTTCTGTTCAGCTTGTTGGATAGTTCTGGATTCATACCCCTTCCGTGACTGATGGATACACTTTTGACTGCATTTCGTTGACGACAAAGTTCTTCGAGGTGCACTGCTGATCCAGCTTCTCTAAATCTCTTACATCTTTCGCTTTCCTTCCGTACTGTCTATTCAGGTCCCTGGTTAACCAGGCAGACCGAACTGTCGTTTTTAGTTTAGACGGAAAACAGAGCCAAAGTAGAATCATTTTAATCGATCTCCAGTCGTCCCCCGGATCTCCATTGAACAAACGGTCCATATTCACGGACATCACTTCGTTCATCGTCTTGAAGTCTGCCTTCCTTATATTAGGCTGGCCTTTCGTTCTCTTCTGGCGTTCAGAGAAGAACGACCAATCCCATAGTAGCGTAGTATGATCATTGTTTTCGAGAGGTGCACTAGAACATACTTTGTCAATATTAGAGAAGTCTTTAGTGAGAACTAGGTCCAGGCAATTGGCTCTCTGGTTCACTCTAAATCTTGTTGGTGCCTTTACATGCGGTGCCAGATGGAGGTCCTTTAGCTTTTTTGCTGAATGAATTTGGCCCACCGTTAACTGTCATAGTTCCCCACTCTTTTACAGGTGCGTTTAAATCCCCAGCAAAAAATACCTCTTGGCGGCTAGCTGCTTTCTTGACTAAATGTAGGAGCGACTCGTCAGCTGCACTCGGAAGGTTTGTTGGTCTATAAACCACCAGGAATTCTACCCTTAGTGCGTTACTCTTCTGTATCTTTATACAGACAGATTCAATATTGAAGAGAGAGGGTGTAGGCTCGTTCAACAACCAAAATTCCTATCCTTACATATACGACTACCCCACCGCCCTGTCTATTTTGACGGTCTCTGCGAAAGAACTGGTAACCCCGTATCGAAATCTAGACATCCACGACATCGCCTTTAAGCCAAAATTCCGTTATGGCAATGACGTCGGGGCTTCGTTCTGAAACTAGCGCTCTGAATTCGTTGATCTTCGAAAAGAGAATTTGCGCATTAGTATACAAAAATATCGATTTGGCCTGAGCGCCTCTGGCATACTGGCGTCTGACTATTTCAGGAGATTGAATGCAAAGGCCGGCCGGAGTTGATCGATTTTTACTGATGTTCCTCACGCCTAAGCCGTTGGGGTAATAGGCTCTCACCAGAGGAATGGTCTCTGGATGTGTATAATTTCCCCGCCCTGGCTCGACCGCTTTTTAATTATCGTTTACACTACAAGTTTCTTGATAAGTCAGCCTGGCCTGCGGGATAGTTGTCCTCTAAATGTCATCCTATTCATTTCGTCACAGCCTTTGGCCGGATTCTTCATCATGATTGAGTGACCCTCTGTTTATTACAACAGAGTGATCTCTACTTAGCCGCAGGCGTTACTGTCTCAAACCCCCGATTAAAACTGAAAATTCTCAAAGAAGGGTATATGTTTTATGGCCATTTTAGATGTGTTAATCCATTATGATCTTCAATTACCAAAACTGCTTTTTCGAATTTGTCGTGACGGTTGCATTCTCTACATCTTTATTTTTTGAGTAACGTATACTCTCCTCTGATTGGGCGTCAGTAACTTTACATCCGGTTCAAATAGTAGATCACAAACAAGTACCCACAACCGAAAGCCGCCTTTTCCGTCCATAGTAATATGACAAATTGGGGGCGAGTCTCGGGGATTGAGCTCGGTATCTCATCGCTCTTGCTCGTTTTGGAGCATAAATGTGTCAAGGTTCCTTTCAAAGCCTTGCATCGATGTATCGCAATGATGGCAGCTGCTGGACTACGTTCCCGTCCGTGGACGAGATCGACGGGACGTGCTGGTGTGGAGCACACAGTAGACATCGTCTGCAACGACAGTCGGACTGTAAAGATAACTCGCTGGCTATGGATCGCGCAGTTTTGGTAAGTTCTCGCCCCCAAGTCAGACAGGACATTTACGTCCCTAAGCGATTTGGAGATTTTCCGGCGCACGTGGGTAAAGCAATCACACCAGACCCCGTGATAAAGCACCCAGTAGAACAAACGGGGTCGAATACTTTTGAGACCAAATTCTAGTGGCAGCACTTGACAAGTTAAAAGGCTACTAAGCAGGACTACTAGCTGCGTCTATCTGGAAGTACTCCAAGTTCCATAGGGCAAATATCTGCTCTGAGGTGAAGGGCCCACCGTCAAATGAGTGTGATCCCCCCCACAAGATGGTGAGTGCGGAGAATACGGAAGCAGACAGGAAGACCATGGTGTGTACTTGCTAGGGGAGGGGTGGTTGTAAGTCAATAGGACATTTAACTTAATGCTATAAAAACAAATGGTCTGTCGGTGAGAGGTGAGATACACGCCCTTAGGCCCCCGTAATGAGCATCCGGATCGACGTGCGCATTGATACCGACCTCACTCCGGTGTGAGGCCTCGAGAAACCCCCACGCATTTAACGTGGGTGGTGCAGATGACTTCGATGGTATCGGTATAAAGTCAGTTTATGTTTGCTGATGCACTTCATTAGGGGTCCACGAGCATAACCGACATACATGCAAGAGCATCCAGTGTTCCAGTCGTCTTTTGGTAATGAAGGCTTGACCCGCATAAATGCTGTTCAAAGGAGGGGCATTGTTACATATGCATGCATGCTTTATACGTAGCGTACGTGCCGACATCCCCTAAGTGCCCACAATCCGCCTTTGCGTAAACCAACTTAACCCGATTGAGCTGGCGGCGACACCCAATTTTTCGTAAACCGGACTATAAGCCTAGGGTCCCCTTGAAAACTTTTCATACCTACGTGAGGCACGTTGCCTGCAAACTGTCATTGATTGCAGCAACAGGTCGGAAAGGTTGCTCCTAAACGCTGACAGCCAGCGGGGTTGAAGCATTTTAATTCATCTGTAATCTGCTGTCGTAGAAACAGAAAGAATACGGCGGGGAGAGTTGAATAAAAGTCGAAATACATGGGCAAGCAGGCAGCGTAGTACGGCCGTTTTCAATGCAAATAAGTGACAAGCAAAAGAATTTTAATGACGAAGAGGATATCACGGGTTCAAAGATCATAAAGCAAAAATGAAAAGCACGGAGGGAGGACTCGAGTGTAGAAGTAAACATCACAAATGCATTAAATAGCAGGGAATGTTAGAATATACAGATCATGCGTACTTGTGAAGTAGGCGGCTGAATAGGTTAGACCAAAGTTAAGAAGTACTTTGATTGGGCAAGCAGAATGTGCTAGAAAAGTAATGCTTGGGGGGAAGGGACGCTGAAATCTACAGAAGGACCATTCGGGGAAGAGTACGCCATACGTAGCCGGCCAGCAGTGTCATGATGAGCTAAAAAGCAAGAGAGCGGGTGTGGTGATCCAAAACTGCCGAGGCGTTTTTTGGTGCAGGTGAAAAATAAGACGTGAACACCTAGGCAGTCGAAAATCAAAAAATTGGATCAAAAGGGCTAAGGGGAGCGTATAGTTTTATACCTGATTCACCCACGGTTTTCAGAGGTTCCTGTCCATTGCACACCACACCGACGACGTCCAAGCCTCACCAAAGTCAGACAGACAAATACGCGCGGAGAATAAGACGGCAGCTATGTCGGCTTTTAGTTATGCCTACCTCTATGCCTCTGACCAGACAACGGGCGCGCTAGTATGCCCTGCGAAGACCGTGAGGCCGATGAACGCTCCTTTCGGGGAGAAACAGTGCACACTGCGATCTCCCTCCACAGTGTTTTTATGCGAATGCCTCAGACAGTCATGGAAGGGATATTTTTGACTTGGTTGAGCTCAGAGACACAATTGTAGGCGGAAGAGAGGGCGGACTGGCCACTTCATGGCCCTCACATTTGCACCTATAAGCATATTGTGACAGGGTTGGCTTACTGTACGCCACATGAGAAGTCCGGGGCGTGGGGAGGGGAGAAGTGACTTTAATGATGAACAGTTGCATCACAGTTCCTCCGTGAAGGCGCAACCACCCATCCCGTCTGAAGCCGGCAAGGCAAAGGAAGACTGGATTGGTCAGTCAGGATGCACCTGACATCGCTGATCAGTCATACGCCCACTTACTCGAATGTTTTGGACGTGAGTCGACAGGAGGAGACTGTGGCTGAATGGTCAACTGCACACGGATCTAAAACTGGGTTTTGGCTGACGCCGGGCATGAAGAATCGTTTCGACGTTTCCTGCTTTTGTCGACAAAGTTGTTAATTCATTCATCAATGGCACTTCCGCGTAACTGTCAAGCAATTGCAAAGACCGCCGCCGAAGAACAAATATTGAAACATTGCGGTAGCATGGTGACTGCATCCTATAAATAGTGCAGCCCCTTGTGCATGAACCAACTATTAGGCGTCAGGTAATGAAACCGAAAGACCCACTGCCACGGCTAGAAACGTCTGGAGTCATTTATCGAATCTGGTGCAGTTGCGGACAAAGGAACTACGTCGGAGAAACCGGAAGACAGCTCCGAACGCGAATGACCGAACACGCTGCAGCGGTGCGGAGAAATGACACCAGCTCTCAAGTTGCAGCTCATTCGACGAGATTTCGCCACAGATTCAAACTCGACGAGGCCGAAATTCTCGCAAGAAGTGACAACCGCGTGGGCCGGGAGCTACTTGAATCATGGTTTACTGGTCCTCAGTCCATTAACAAGTGCAATGAACTTTCCCTTCCATACTCGGTGCTGAGATTTCGCCTAGGCGGAGTAATTAGCCACGCGGGGAGCACACAAGTGAACACTTTTCCCAACGCCAGGGTCGGTGGATCAGATGTTCGAGCCATCATCACACCAACATCCGAAGCACGTGATGAAATTGCAGCAATTAACGACGCGAATGTCGGCCATCAAATAATTAGCACACCAAGTGCGACGATCTCGGATGAAGGGGGGAGCCGTGAATGTTCATAGGTAGGCGATAGCATGGCGACTGCCTCCTATAAATACTGCAATTCCTTGTGCATGAATTACCCCTATCTGCTTCTGTCTCCGATGATGGGTTCGAGCAGGAATCCGAAACGTCAGGCCAATAAAGCTCTCGCCCGAGCGATCGCGTCTCTTTCTTCAAAACATTGAAACTGCTATCGGTTGGCGGCATAATTAGTGACAGATCTGAGACGCGCTTGCTCGTCCAAATAAGCTGAGTGGGGAATTTTACGGCACACTGATGCAAACGGACAACCGAATAAGTTGCATCACCGGCACGAGGCGAATGAAGTTACAAATGAACTTGGTAGCTCAAATGCGTGATGCTAGCGAACAGACAGTCACAACGATGGACTGAGGGTGGCCGGAGGTTCCACACTGTACGAGGTGTTAATTCCGCTCTGACCGCATACGACGTCCGACCCTCACCTTTGGTCGCTCGCATTGAGTAATCAGTGACGGCGTACAGGGGGCTCTTATACCTAGACAGGCGTTAGCACCAGTATATCTTATCAGAAAGATCACGTAACCCCAGAAAAGAACCAAAGATCCATCCATCTTGGAAATTACGACGGGGCTTCGACGCCCGAAGTCTCCTAGCACCATAAACAACTCTCAATTAGCAACACACGTTGGAGAAACTGGGCATAATTTCGATCTGTGGCGAGCTACCATCTTAGGCGGGGACAACACAAAATGCAGAACGGTCAACTCTCGAGGCGTGGTTCTCCGATGCCCACTCCATCAACAGGCATCTGGACCTTCCTGCAGCTTACAAAGTTTTACGTCATCACAATCGTAGAGGTCAGGACCAAACAGACTATACGGAGACAGCCCGACGGCGAGTTTACTCGCTGAAGAAGAACAAGAATCGCCAGACCGACCACCCGACACTGATTCAATCACTCCCCCTCCCCCCTAACGGAAGGGTGACTCACAAAGCACGCTGACAAAACGCCCGACAACCATCCGCCGAGAGGCCGAGACAGCGAGAGGACAGAAAATCGATGAGCACGAGGCCGACCAACGTGACACACCACTTGGGATCTCTGGTCGATTAAGTGTATTTTACGCTTTGACAATGGAGAGTCGAGCCAGCTCTTCGAAACGTCAGCATCTAAATAAACCTGTTCCGGTGAGCCCATCTTCTTCCTCAAACCTGAGGCGCTTTTAAACTAGCCAGGTGCGCTAAAAGCCGTGGCTTGGAAAGCTGCCAACTGACACCACAGCTCCGGTTTTCCTTTCAAGACAGGCTGCAACGGCCTCTTCCTAATGTGGCCTTTATGGCGCTGCCATTCTTTTGGGATCCGAGTCGCCCCCCTCACCTTGTCAGCCAACGCGTCCTCTCCTGACTTCGGTCTTCTTGTCTTTGTCTTGACACCGGACTCGGATGGGTGGGAGAGAGCGCGCGCGGTAGGTACTGCACAAGTCTACTGCCACTACAAACGAATTCACAAGCAAGTCACCGTCCCTGTGCTAACAACGCTGTGGGACGCACGGTGGATATTATCGCTCGCGGCGGTCCCATCCCATTCTGTCATTCACTTTACGCAGTGCCGAAAGGAATATTTCACTTGCCCTGGGTAGACGTATGGATTTGTTTATCTATCTCGGAAGTTATATTTCGACAGCATGTTCACCATATACACTTCCCTGTACCACAGTGGTTCAGCCGAGGTTAAGCTATATAGTCCGAAAATGATACATTCGAAAGTAGGCTCACTTTAGTTACTTGCTTGATAGCAACGTAGGCCATAAACCACAGAAAAGAGAACGTGGTATCTTCATATGGCAAACAATTGGGGCTGCGCCTCTATTGATACGACGCAATATTTGACAGGATTGACTTATGTGGACCCCTAAAAAGGACATGGGGAGAGGCACGCCCCGCGTAAGTTATAAAGGTGGACCTTCGCGTAATTCCAAAAAGGGCAAAATATTCCCGTGTGCTAACCCCAATAATAACCCTAATATAAAACTAAACTGTTCCCCTAATACTGGCCCTAGCCCTGCCCTAAACCTTAACTCTGCAGTCAACACTAGCCCCCATCTTAGCCCTAAACTTGATCGTGACTTATCATACCGTTAACTTAAATCTTGCCCTAAACCTAATCCCTAAACTAACCCTAATTTCACTGGAAGTTGGATCGAAGCCACCCGTATTGCAGGCAGTTCTTGTTCTCATGTCCTGTTCAGGGGGCCATGTAAGTCAGTCCTACCCAATATTTAATCATAATGGCGCATAGTTGGACAAGGTTCAATACCTAAACGACTCAGGACTCAGTAAAAGGCACAGAGTTTAGAAATGCGTGCATTAATATGTGATTATCGTATTCGTGGGGGATCCTGCTGGCACCGTTCGCATAGGCATTACAAACAGTATTCAACAATGGAGTTTGATTGGTGTTTTGAGTTGTCGTGTTCACGGGACACACTGCCGCCAGCGAGTTGGACACGAAAACATAGACCCCCCTTGTTACAGATAACCCCACGCTACATTCGGAGGATAACTATTTTGGTGTCCTAATTTAAACCCCAACCCCTGATGGAGCTTAGCGCGCAAGGCCACCTGTAATACGGGAGGTCCTACAGTGCGTGACCGATCTCATGAGATGTTAGCCAAAATTCTGGAATGCGTTTCCGAGTAGGAAGGATTACTTAAGTGGGGTTGTTATGCCGATCCGCCACTGCCTCAGCGTTTGGCAATTTCAGTCTACAAGGCGCATGCTTTCCGCGTAAGGAAAATCATATATTCCTCTATGCTTTTAAGAAGATACCACATAGACTTCATGAAATTTTGCAATAGATCCGGACTGTGTTGTACATTTCATGGGGAGCATTAGTAAACGGACATGTGCGGGCTTGCATGCATGGACACCGCAGGGTCCTAAAAATCTCATAATTAGAAACCTTATTAAAACCTAAATATACACAGTGTTCGGGCATAAAATATGAAGAAAATGTGATTTCCTTCCAAATGAGCAACAGAAGGCATATTTTTGTGCATGTTTTCTGCAAAATATATTTGAATTTATAAGACCACAGAAAAATCAGTAGAAAAATGCATGCTACTTAAGTAGTCATTTTTTACCGAGTGTGGTTTTTGCAGGGTGTCAAAAAGAAATGCATTTAAAAGCCGACATCCTGGTGAGTCCGAAATGTTATAGGGTTATGCTGCATGATAATCTGTATAACAACCCCACTTAAGTAATCCTTCCTAATCGGAAACGTATTCCTGAATTTTGGCTAACATTTCACGAGATCGGTCACGGACTGCAGTTCCTGAGGCATACCGGCGTTGATTGCAGTTCAGTCTAACCGAATTTTTGGCGGGATAGCTACCCACCGAGATCAGCGCGCAGTCATGTCAGCGGCAGACTTCATCAGGTCTGGAAATCTACTTCATTCAAGCGTTCTCGGTCAGCATGAAAGCTGCTTGCTTATTTTTATTCCCTTAATGGTGTGGTCGCTTGGTTGAAGTCCTAATCCGGGTCAGGAAGATGAAGGGCTCAACGAGAAAGATGCAGCTGAAGGACTGTTAAGGCGTTGGCCAGTAGCCAAGGTCTTGCACTACAACCAAGTTATTGATCCGCCGCACAGATGGATGTACAAGAGACATGCATTTGCGGATCGCTACACTGCCAACGCAGTCGCGACATGCCATGTGTGCGGTGTTTAGTAGCATAGCATAAAAACTACAACGACCTAGGTTTTGAAAGCGCAAATTCATAATTAAGAAAAGTGAACAAGTTCAGCGGAAGAAAGCTGCAGCGAGATTTAATGAAGAGATCAATTCCCCTAGGTAGGACAGGGTATGAGTTTGGAGGGAGGGGGCTAAGAACATAGACGTGTCACATAAGGGTTTCGCAGGCGTTTAGACGGTTTTAGGGTTGCCATTTGGGTTGGATTTCGTCCATGGGTTTGTGGCTGGGGTTTGGGTGAGCCTAGGACTAGGGTTATCGTACGTGGTAGGCTAAATTACAAAGTTAGGATCGGAGTTAGTTTAAGAGTAAGGGTTTGGCTAATTTTAGTGTTAGAGCTAAAAAAAACTGCCAGAATATCGTTTTTGACGCCAGTGAAGTAAACAAAAAAGTTCGAGGCCCCTGTCAGGTTGTTAAATCAAATTAATTTCACATCGCGAAAGATCACACTAGAATAGCCAATGCAGGGGAACGGAGAAAGCATTCTCGGGGCCGGAGTTTTACAAAACCCGCAAACGATTTGCAGAACTGGTCTCACAGAAACCCGAAGGGCTTTGGTCGCGTGCTTAGACTGAGGACAAGTAGATTACCGCTCTTAACCTCAGTGACCTATGGTTAGTGTTTGAAATGTGCACAGCTAGCACTAGAGGAACTTCAACGAATAAGGATTTAAGCGGGGTAACGGCGAGCCATACTGCTGCACAAGATCGGAAATCCAATCGTAAGAAGCTGAGGCCTGCACGATCGCACAGAGCAACAATTCACCAACTACGCCGTAATTGTGGAGCTGAAAAATAACTGCATTCCACGGCCCGCCTTAGAGGAATCTTGCTAAGCCAATCGTTTAAGACTGCAGATGAGGTGCAGCAACGGAGGGTGGAGCGTCGTACAGACGGGAGGGGGAGGGCGTGAGCCCAAGTTAGGGCCACGGGGCATAAGAGTATGCGCGTAAACTGCGAATTGAGTGCGGTATGAAACCTTATTGTCCACGTAGAGCGCTCTGCAATCAGTATGAATTTTCACGAGGTTGAAATGAAATATAACTATCCCGATCAGAAGAAATAGCGATCACTGGAACAAGGGGTTTATTCGCCTGACGTTTCGGATTCTCACTTGAATCCATCATCAGAGACAGTGGCAGAAAAGGGGTGACGTCTACTGAAACTCACCCTTTGATAACACTATGGACACATCAGTCTCCAACTCCACTTAAAGGTCATTGTTGAGTGCTGTTTACTATACCTGGGAGAACGGTACCGACGAAAGAACCCAACAATAGTGCCACCCAATGTCAACGAGTGCGTTCCTAAACCAGGCACCTCCTACAGGACCCTGCATCGTTTAAGTATTGCATCTTTCCGGTACAACAGTACGTCATGCGGATTAAGTAATATACAACATTAATAGAAGTACAACCCACTGAATTTTCGTCTAAAGTTACCTCGTCTCCTTTTCTGTGGACAGGCTTACGCTATCATCCGACAAACATGGAAGGTGAGCATGCTTTCATTTTCGGGATAGGTGGCCAAACATCGATTGAGTCCTTGTAGTCCAAGGAGGTGAATACGGTGAGCATATTGTCGAGGCCCATAGGCAGATGCAGACCTCTACCCAAAGAAGGTAGGTGGCAACCAAGTGGGCATGAGTTTTAGTAGAGGTGGTTATATGTAAGCCCTTCAATTCCTGACTTTGGTCGAGAAGGCATGTGGTGCCGCAGGTACGTTGTGGCATAAATGTAAGGGCAGGCGTAGTTCATTCCTTTGCACGAGAAGCCATACACGCAGCTAGGAGAATACAGCCCAACAATTTGAGTCAAAGGGAGTCATGTTCCCTCTACTCATGTTTCTCTACTTATGCGTAAATTCTGTTTCCATACAGGTGTCTCGGCAGTAACAGGTTTCCAAAATGAGTTTCATAGGAACTTCCAGTAAACAAGGAGCTGGCAGTATTTCAAAACGGCAGTCCGATTCGGTCATGCCCTACTAGCAGAGCGGAGGAGAGGGAGAGAGAGTGAGAGGGATAGAAAAAGGGGGAGAGAGAATATTAGAATATTCGACTAAGGACCTGGTCCTTCCGCCCTGAGGCTTCGGCAAAGATGGCTGATGACCACAAACGTGCCACAAATAGTTGTTAGTCTACCTTGCTCCTGATGATAACAGCTCGTGATTACTAGTGCTCGGTTGCTATACCGCCGCGTGCTAGCGCTCTCTACAGGAGTTCCAAGACAAAAAGGGGGGTCCAGTGTTGAGGTGCCGGAGAGACTTGTCTTTAGTAGTCTGGTCACTTTTCCTTAGATGTGCCAGTTATTTTTATGTAACGGACACAAGTCTGCAGAACTTTCCTAATTGACGTATGCGCTTGGAAATCAGGTAGTTGGACTCTTGAATATTAATTTTAATCACCTACTGGCTTTTCTAACTGGCGTTCTTTGTCGGGTTGGTGGATAATAACTGACGGTAAAGGCTCGTAACACAAAGGTTACGAGTCGTGGGCATTATATTTCTAACATTGGTGACCCCGACGTGGTCGAAACGCAACTGCCGAACGTAGCTAAGCTCAATCATCACAAAATTCCCACCACACTTCATTCCGCTGATCTTCCTGTGTCAACCATCCGCAGATTGCAAAACGCTGACACCTGTCATGAGTCAGGATGGATGTCATCAAACCTATAGCCCGTCGAATCGAAGCCATAGTTCCCGATATCCAAAACTTTACCTCCCCTATCAACAGCGACGTAGTCTAACCCAAACCTGCAAATATCGCCACCAGATACGAATCTGCCACCAAGGTTCAAATGAACAACTCAAGTATCGGCTTTCTCAAGTAGCCCACGTTATTCTAGCTCCTTCCTGGCGGCCACAATCACCCACGTTGGTGATAACACTAGTGTCGGTACTTTTCTCATCCACTCAAATTACCCTTTTTCCTCCGTTCGCACTTTTAACTCGAGCTCCAGTCTGGAAAGAAGGCACATGTAATGGCCTCTGTTGAAACACTACGCCTCTCGCGGGTATTTGCACGTGCACACGAGTGACAGTCTGGTTCTTGGCCAATCACGTCTGTCCAAACCGGCCAACTCAAACATGCTCTCGCTCAAGGTACTGTGACGCATCCCCAGCTGTCGCTCAGGTCGCCGCTGCCTCGGCGCGGGACGTGTCTTCTCGCCCAGCTGCCAACTTATTCTAACTGGTTTGCCATGCTTTCTGTACGGAATACGATACCCTCTCAGATGGCGTCCAAATCTTTCTTTTCTCTACGGAACCAGACCGACAGTTCGTAGTGACTAAGTCCTGCCTATAGCTTTGGCTGCGAACGAAGTCCTGCATTCAGACCTATAAATTCACCTGATCGGTTAAAGTCAGTTTACATTCCACCAACGTGTCAATACCAATTAAGACAAAGACACCTTCAACAACGTTCGTCAGATTTGTTCGGTGTTCTCACCAGGGGGCGACAGAGCGGAGACAGGGGTGGGAACGAATGGCGCTCTGCAAGAACTCACCTAATAATCTGCAGAACGTTAAATTGGACAAGTGAAACTCTTGACCACTTCCCTAGCAGATGAGCCTGACTATGAACCGGGACGGAAGCCGTAGGAAAAGGGGAATAAAAAGACTGCCAAACATGCCGATGGGCTAGAGATTTGTCATGTTCAGCAACTCGGCTTTCCATTCTCATAAAATACGGTAAGGATCTAACCAATAGGACCACTTTGCGTTACTACATAGCTAACTACTTATATAATTTACGTAGGCAGGTAATCCTGCGAGTTAGAATCCGGTCAGCCGATCTCCAGGTTGCTGTTATGCTTCTGGGGTGGGGACTAGGACCATAGGATTTGTGCCGAGGGCAGGGCGTTGGTGGACAGGGTATGAGTTTGAAGGGAGGGGGCTAAGGACATAATCGTGTCAAATAAGGGTTTCGCAGACGTTTAGACGGTTTTAGGGTTGCCATTTGGGTTGGATTTCGTCCATGGGTTTGTGGCTGGGGTTTGGGTGAGCCTAGGACTAGGGTTATCGTACGTGGTAGGCCAAATTACAAAGTTAGGATCGGAGTTAGTTTTAGAGTTAGTTTTAGCGTTAGAGTTAGTTTTGAGATTACTGCTAGTTTTGGGGGTTAAGATTGGTTGTAGGGTTAGGGCGTTGATTAGTTAGTTAGTTGTAGGGTTCTTTTACGGACTAGAGTCAGGGTTAGTTATAGGGTTAAGGCTTTGGTTAATTATAGTGTCAGGCTTGGGTTTGGGGTTAGTTTTAGGGTTATGGTCAGTTTTGGGAATGGGATTAGTTCTAAAGGTCAGGGTTATGGTTAATGCTTGGGTTAGAATGAGTTTCAGGGTTACGGTTATTTTCAGATCTAGGGTCAGTTTCTGAGTTAGGGTCTTGGTTAGCCTTAGTGCCAGAGTTGGCGTTAGCTTTAGGGTTACAGTTCGCTCAATAGTCGGCGGTAGGGTTCGCTCTATGATAACAATTAGTTTTAGGGTCAAATTTGAAGTTAGGGTTTTGGTTAGTTTTAGCGTTAGGGTTGCGGTTACGACTAGAGATGATGAATTGAACTTACGGTTTGGATTACTACCTGCGCACTTCGGCGTCGGGCCGGCTTTTCAATTGCGTTCTTACAATAACCGATGACAGGAGGGGGGAAGGAGTTGGACCTATACAGGTGCCCTCGAGATCGCCTTTTTAGCTTTGCATTACGTCGGAATACTGCTTTGCTTTCAGTAGGCACTGCCTTTCCAGCAAAACGAGATCTGCGTATTTTGGGGGCATTTTAAACTTCCTGCCAGTTTACAATTTGCCAAGACGCAGCGTTTTTTCATTTCGCGCAACTTCTATAAACCGAATTGGAGCATTTAAACTAACTGCTGCTTTTGAACAAGGCGAAGGCGACAAAGCATGCAGAATTTAATGACGTCATAAATTTCGAGACCTCTCATTCAAAAACCCAGGCGACGGAGAACTACTGTTCAAGGCTATGAACAAAGCACATGCAAAGATCAAATTTACGATCGAGCATGAGAAGAATGACACACTGCCTTTCCTGGATATCCTTGTGCGTAGGCGAGCAGATGGCTCTATTCAGAGATCCATCTATCGAAAACCCACCTGGAAAGGACAATACATGCACTTCCTCAGTTTCGTTCCGATTCAGAGAAAACGGAACTTGGTTTTGTGCCTGTTCAATAGAGCCACCAGAATCTGCTCCTCAGATACGATCGATGACGAGCTTACTTTCCTAAAAAAACGTTTTTCTTGCAAACGGGTATCCGGAGAAATTCATCGATAAATATCGCCATCCCAGACAAGAAACTCCTGAATAAATATCTGTACCTAAAAAGTCCGTGACCATCTACCTCCCCTTCAAGGGTGATAATGTGTCAAACGTGATCAAGCGACGACTTCGGTGCACTATCGAAAGGACGTATGCCGCCTCTAAATTGTTGTTCATAAGCACCACAACCGCCATCCCAGTTAGACCAGCTAAAGACATTTTGCCTATGCACGCCACATCAAACTGTATTTATGAGTTTACATGTAGTTGCGGATGCAAGTACATCGGACGCACGCAAAAGCAATTGGCAGCTCGGGCAACTGAGCACATGCCGAAGTGGCTGCTTAAGGCGGAAAATAAGGTACCCAGGAGCTCAATCACAAAGCACCTATTGGACACGGGCCATACGGTGGACCAAATGGTTGCATTCAAGGTCCTGTTTCGGGCGACGACCGAGCGTCTCTTGCGTTTCGCAGAGGCCGCTGCAATACGGAGGAGGAAACCAGAACTCTGTAAGCAGCTGGACCATGTGATAAACCTGGCACTGCCATGGTAATTATCGATTATGGACGAAACCCTGTTCCCATGTCCGCCCTCTCATTTCGCCCCCACCCGCCCCCCCCCTCTCCCCGGCATGACTGAATGCTCCCCGCACGTTGCACTCCAAATCACGCCGCACCAGTTCTCTCATACTTGGATGACTTCTCTCCCCCTCCCCCCCCTCACCATATGCACCCGCATACTAGACCCATGTTTCAGGTTACCTATCACGTTTTAGCTCTCTAGGTCTATCGTTGATTGAACAGTTTTGCCTCGTAATATGACAGTTCGACCATCGGTTTCGATGATGTCCACCGTGTGCCCCACAGTTGCAGCAGCAATGGGAGCAGAGACGGTGACTTACGCAGGGGTTTATAGTGCCGGTAGACTTGCGTAGCATCTACCTACACTCTCTCCTCCTCCCCCGCCTGGACCCGGTGTCAAGACAGAGTCAAGAAGACCGGAGACGAGGGAGGCCGCAGGTGGATGGCTCGGACGGATCCTCACCTTGGCGTTCCACCACACCCCCTGGTCCACACAGCAATAACCAGGAGTTCAACCAACACAACAGAGATTTGGAGGCTGGCACGGCCGAAGCCGCACCTGGGCCTGCCGCCAACGCCTGGCTCGGATCCCACACTGTGGTGCGAATGCCATAAAGGCCACATTAAAAAGGAGCCATTGCAGCCTGACTCTCAGACCGCCTCCAGTGAAGGAGGAGGTCCAAGGTACCCCGTCAGTTGGCAACCTTCCAAGCCACGGCTTTTAGCGCACCGTGATAGCTTCAAGCGCGTCAGATTGTTTATAGTGAGGAGAAAGTGCCTCGTAATATAACTATGCAATGACCGTGTGCAGCTGAATGAGAGGTCTCGAAATTTATGACGTCATCAAATTCTGCATGCTTTGTCGCCTTCGCCTTGTTCAAATTTATCCCGGGAAAACACTGCTTCAATCTAACTGCTGCTTATTTATTGCCTCTCCCTATCTTTTCTCTACATTTCCCTTTTTGCTGCCATTTTTACCCACCAATAAAACCCTTCATTGTCGCCACTTCCGTATTAAAGGGGATCTTGCGTGTTGGTTTGTCAAGTGGTCCTACCTATTAGGTTCCTACCAAAGCTAGCCAAAACACTATTTGCATTTCCCGGCACGACAAGTGCACTACAACAGCCTGCAGTGCACACGGCAGGGTGGATACGGAGTTGAAGTCTTCCCATATTTGTTCTCTGAACAAAAAATGAGCCCCGAGACAGACGAAAATGTCGACTACTGTGAGCGTCTGTTCACTATGGGCCAAAAATGAGGTAACATTAAGCAGACGACGTGTTAGTGAATTACGTGCAATTCGCACAAAACAGGGGGCACTCTCATACGCGATGAACAGACTGCAGGAATTCAGGCTAGGTGTTGGCTTAAGCACTTGCTTTCGCATTGGCTTTAGGCCTTACTGAGAGTTGGTCAATTTTCACACGATGTCGAACCAGCTCAAGGTTCCAAGTCCACTTCGCAAACAGGGTCAGGCAGTACTGCATTAGGCGCCTTCGAAAAGTTGCCCAGCGGTTGCCAAGTGCGCAGACCTCCAGCTTCCTGCACAGAGCAACCCTATCTGCGCTCCTGTGACGAACTACAGAACTGACAATGATGGTTTCCCTCTCACTCGAGCAGGAACTCGAAATGCTGTAGAAGATGCCGGAAAATGGGATTTCAGAACTCCGCAAGAAGTGGAATCTTCCAATTTGCATATTTGCTGCGGGCTACGGAAGCATCGAGCGAATGGTTAGTAATGAAGTGCAGAGTTCACAGACGATTGAATGGGACACCTTGCTGAAGCAGCAAGTTGCTTAGTCATTTCGAAGGAATAGAGAAACCAAGTAATCGAAACCTTTCAAAGACTACTACTCACCGGGATGGAGTTGAGTGGGGCGCTGAACAATAATTTTTTTTTGTGACTTTACTGCTGATTTGCAGTCTACCTGCAGTGGAACTGGCAATGGCGCTAACGAGCAAAAATGGGGGATCTAAGTAGGTGCGGATGATACCAGGAGCTATCACAGTACAGGCAAGATTAATGAGCCACTTCGCATGCACTTAACACTTCATTCGATTTGAATAGAAAGGGCTTGTAAAAGGACGGAGCATGTCTAGTTTTTTCAAGGTGGCGTCAAACGAATACATTAAGCTGCCGGTGACACGTGGACTCGAGGCGGTACGGCATAATGGAACTAAACAACTCGGGGACGGATAGGTAACGCATTAATTTACAGTTACAATGATTTGCGAGCCACGGTGTGGGCTGTTAAGCCCCAAGAACTTTAAACATTCCTTCTAGCGCGACTGCGAAAACCCCCTACAGTGGAGGAAAACATTTAAACTAGTGTGAACCAGCTCAAACTTGCACAGGCGAGTTTGGCACTCTAGCACAGTCACATATAAAAAGTCAGCAAGCCGTCGGCATCGAGTGAGTCTTAGTCAGCACCAGGAATTGCCGGAGCCTCTAAAAGTCCAGCTGTCCATGCATGTCAGCTGATCCTCGTAGACCGGGAGATCAAATGAAAAGTTCCAGCTATGGATGTGCCATGGGTGGTGAATGCAGACAGAATACACGCTTAACTACTGCCTGCTAACCCTATCAGACGAATATGACCTTAAGATGCCTTTAGACAAACCTTTCCGGAGGTTTCCAAACAACGCAAGCAGGCTACTGCAACGTTCCAACTTCTACCAGGATAAGCAAATGCGTGGTTCAGCCAGAATCCTCAGAAGTCCTGCAATCAGACACGAGAGGAGAATGCAGAGAACGTCACTTGCAGCGAATTTTCACGGTTCTCAAGTGTTGGCTGGAGAGTTGCTGTCCGTAGGGATCTAGGAACGAAGCCGGGATATGCGCTTGATGATCGCCAACAACGGCAGATGGGTGGCAGAAAGGCGACAGAGACGCGATGAGAACTACAGTTAAGCGATCACGGAATCATGCGAAATTCCCCTTAACTGACAAAGTGTACGAGCAGGCTGCATTGTCTCCAGAAGCCCGCAACGCGACTCCGATTGGCCGTCGCTCAGTTTGTGCACAATTCCACCCTGCACCGAGTGTCAATGATGTTAGTGTGAAATCAAAAAAGGCGAGACCAAGTGGCGGAAAACACCCAACCCAGCTTCACGCTCAGTTAGCCCAGCTCTAGCCTTGGGATAATCTGGTAGTACAAAGTGCTAATGAGGTGCGAAAATGTGCGACGTGACGGTAGGACCAACTGGAGGCAACTGTGGCAACAATTTCCCGCACAAAATCAGACAGTGGGGGTGTGCGGTCCTACCGGTAGACTTACCAGCCAGACAGCGAACGAGAGCATGCAGACAGAGAAGACGAAGACAATGCCCTCCACGGTCTCCTCCATCAGGGTGAAACAGCCCTAAAATGTTGAAAATGAAAACAAAGGGGTGTTTAGCGAGAGCCCCGTCGAGTAAGGCAAATGGGAGATCAGGTGTGAATAGCCGTAGTGGACGTTGTCCCTACTCACTCCCCCCTCGTTCATTAGCACAGAACAGATCAGAAACAAAGAGCCATGGTGAGGTAGAAAGGGGGAGAAATATGCCGAACAGATGTGCCAAAGGTTAATGGAATTAATCAATACTGGATTTTCGACGGCATGCCGTTGACTTCTCGACCAAGCCGGCAGCGTTAATTACGGAGATTGGTTTTCCATTCTTGCTATAATATTCACGATTCAGTCAGCTATCCCAAACCTGCGGCCAGGTTCGTCATCGGAAAAAAATGCCAAACCCGCTCGGGATGTCGGCTGAAATTCATGAGCCATACCACCGGGCAGAAAAGATACAATAAGAAGAAGATCTGTTGGTGATTATATGGTGTGAAATGCTGTTGGACGTGCAGAAAAAACATCGGCATGCCGAAAAAATCCGTCTAGATTCTGTCCGTTTTCGGCAGACTAAAGTCGCAAATGCAGACAGGAAAGCCACGCGTCCATAAGGGGAGTGGAGAGCATGGAATCTCCTCGCAACACATTGTCAGGCGTACCGCGCGAGTAGTGGGTAGGAAAAACTTAAGGGCTTCTAGGCTGACTAGCAGGCGCTAATAATAGTACGTACAAAATCTACCTAAAACGGACCTGGAAAAAAACAGATGGTCATGTTGAGGTCCGATGAATCTCACCTCACACTTGCTGCTACATTCTGACCCCTAAAAACCACACACCTCAGGACAGAGTGAGACAGTGGTGGAATTGCTTTCTCCAAAATCTCCGTTAAGTAGTCTGAGCAGGCTCTATATTAACGGCCGTCAGAGTAGACTTGTTAAAAACTGTCTCAGACGTCAGAAATAGTCACTAGCGAATAAGTTGCCGAAAAAGACAAGGGAGACTGGAATGATTGTTTCTGGCTTATTAGTCATCATTAGCCAGTCATAAGCAGCCCCGGATCCTCAGTCCCTGGGATTCGAACTCCGGATCAGTGGCTATCGGATCGAACGCTCGACCGTTGATGCACGGGCCCGCTATTCTGTCCGTTGCGATCGGGAGTATAAGCCATGTCAGAATTGCGTTCACCGATCGTGTTAGGGGATGCGCTCTTTCCCTTCCACTTTGGGGTTCAATCTAGAGGTCCCGGGAACGGTCGCAGGAAGACCATTCCTATATGCATATACAAAACACTCAAGACCAGAAGGAACAGCCATAGCAACTCTCCGATGATGAAAAAAAGGAAGGTTCTGAAAGGTCAGTAAGAAAAAAAACAGCTCGGTCCATGAATTCGCCTCTCCTTCTCCGACGTCTTCGTGGGATGGTGAACGTGTTATTAAAAGGTAGGATTCTCAAAAAAATAATTAGACGGAAGAGAAATGTTTTCATCCTAGTTAACAACTACCATCACTGGCGCTGAGGGCGCAGTGGTGGCTTACTTGTTAATTTGTTTCTAGCAAAGTAGACTTGCGCAGCGCTCTCCCACACCGTTGCGTTTCAATGGCTAGACAGGATTAAAACTGCCGAAAATGGACGTTGACACAGTGGCTACAGCCACGTCTACCTGTAACCCAAAGGTGCTAGTCCCTGATCCTAAACAAACCAATCTTCGTAAAATAGTCTCCGAGCTAACATACGAGAGACGCAATAATGACCACTTTGGGAAGGAGTCATTAAGGCCCGATAATCGGCGCGGAGTATATCCGTGTTATTCTGCAAGTTGATAACGTCCCAAATCAGGATCCCTAAGGCGTTTGGTGTTTACAAAGAGGAAACTGGGCTCTGTATACAAGACGCAATGCCGTCAATCTCTGTCTATCTCTCCTTCTCCCAGGTATCAGTGGCAAGTCCCAGTACAGACAACCGGAGATGTGGTGGGGCGCAGCGACTGAAGTGGCCTGAAGTCTAAACCTAAGGCGTGCTGGGGTGGAGAGATTCCAAGTCAGTCAGAACCAGGATTAGTGGTATGGCGAGGGGCGTGGGTATGGGGGGAGAGGAGGGGAGAAGGAAGCGGAAGCGGAGAAGAGGGAGGAAAGGGAGGAGGATGAGCACAGTGTAATGATTCCCCCAGGGTTGGCAGAAAAATAGATAAAAAAAGTAAGGGGAATTTGTAGCAGCCGCTGCAGTCCCCCTTTCTCCGGCTCCGTTTTGTCGGTCGATGGCCGCGACAATCGTTGACAGGCCGTTGACACAAGACCACCCCGTCGGTTAGAGCTAGAGCCCTCCTGTGCAGCTGCAGTGACTCCCGGCTGCCCCCACAAACTATTATCATCTCACGCGTGTCGGACGGCCTGGCTTGACACCCGTGAGCCCCTGTGATTATGCTTCCCCCTAATCCTCTCCCAATCCATCCAATCTCATGACCAGCACTCAGCCAGTCACCCCCACCTACCGACGCACATTCGCTCCCGCATAAACTACACACCGCGACCGACAGTCTCCGTGAGCGGACGCTTATCTCTGTTGTAAGCAAACAGCCAACTTACGGCAACCTGCCCTGTGTACAGAATAAATGCGTCCTCACAGCTCCCTGACTTCTGGCATTAGACGAAACGAACTTATTGTGCGTGGTTTAAGTTGATCTCACATCCTTGACCGCCACATGTCAGAAGATACCATGTTGCTTCTTAAGAACGCAGTGCAAAGTGGGGTGGTAAAAAAAATATTAAGTGCTAGTGACATCAGTAAGGCCAATACAAGGATCACACAACGAGTTTTCAATTGCTTTGGACGATGTAGGCAAACTTTGCAAGAACCAGAAAAATTTCAGACGACGACCCTTGTTACGAATTCGTCCAACGTGAAATGACAAGGACGATAACAAAACGCACAGTAGGTAGGACAACTGATGAAACACGATGCCTGAAATACAGGTCGTCTTCAGACGTTCCATATTCTATGTAATAGCTCAAAAATCGCATAAATGGCTGTTTTTCTCGCGCGTAATATGTTTTGAAGTAGAAAGGTGATACGTTGAGAAACAGCCGACATACCCTTACGCAAAGACAAAGAATAACATTGTCGACAAAGCCATTTCTCGCCCAATAGCACCCATCAGCCAGCCATGCTCAATCGCGATGTGTGCAACTTCCCGAGGCCCCAAACTCAAGACCTGTTGGTCAGAAGTTCAACGTCCTAACAATTCAGCCAGGGGCTGGCTGTCCTGTCGGTTGCGATCGGGCATATAAACAATAGTTCGACCATCGTTGCCGACGAAGTGAGAGTCGGGACGGTGACTTGAGTGTGATTTAGCTTATAGTGATGGTGGACTTGCACAGCATCTATCGCACTCTCTCCTCCCCCCTCCCCACCTGGACCCGGTGTAGACAGGACCGGAGGCGGGAGAGGGTGCAGGTTGATAGCACGGTCGGGCCGCATGTTGGCGCTCTACTCCACACCCCCTGGCCCACACAGCAAATAACCACGTTTTTGACCAACAACAATAACAATGAGAGACGGCCGCAGTCCCAGTCTGCGAGACGTCTGTCGGCAACCGGGTCTGCCACAGCACCCCGAAATGTTGGCATTTTTATGGTGTGCAATTCCGATAACGCCTGCTAGAATCCGATGTGCTCCCTATGTTGGTCCAGTGCATCTACCACGTGGCCCCATTTGGGGGCACGGACGCTCACTGCTCCCATGTCTTTGTCGGTGATGTTATTCTGCCCATAATACTAGCCGCCGAGCCGCTGCTGGCGGGGCTCGAGATTGAACCCCAGGGCCCAACGGGACGCGTGTGTGTGTGTGTGTACCGTAACGCGATAGATGAGCGTTCCTTTACCAAGACCAACGGCGTCAGTGCTTCCTGTAATTGGCCCGTACCGGTTTCCATGGCTTCCAAGGCTTTCCAGGCAGATGCTGGAGATCCTGAACCGAGGATAAGCAATTCAGCGGTAGTGGCAGATCCACAAAGAGGTGGGGGACGTTTTCGATTTATCAGCGTCCTCTTCGACCAGCCACAGACCGGTCAACCTCGGTTGCATGAAGGGGACGCTGATAGGCCGGAAACAGACGCTGTCCCGCCTTCACACACCTCTACCGGCCTGTCTATACGATAGGACTTCTTATTCCAGGGAAAGATTCCTTTGGGAAAGTCAACAAAACTCTACTTCGCAAATTTTCGACAATGGTTCCCTGGCTGTCGCTAGACTTGTGGCAAATGCGCATAGACCTTAGAAATTCAAATATGCCTGAAAAATAAAAATTCCGCGAATAAGCCATTGCTGTATGCGGACATCTCGTTTGGATTCGTTGTACCCTTTTCCATTTTCCTATGAGCCTATCGTACACGGCGTTTAGTTCGATGTGCCGGGTAGTGCAGGGGTGTATGGTCTCCAGAAATTCTCACGCTCTATGAGATGGACAGACACCAACAATGAGACTTTTGCCCCAGGCAAATTTACGACCATTTTGCAGCGTATGCACGCAGATTGCTAACGAATGTTTGCGTGTAGAGGTCGAGTCTCCCGTTTCAACACAAAACACGACATTGCAGCCGTCGTATGGAATCCTGTAGACGGTTTCTTTCTTATCTAAACAGCCAATCCTATCCTTCGGGTGTAGAGGCCAAAAATTAAATGGGCTCTAGAAAAAAAGTCAAACAGATGACATGCTCGAATACTTAGCTGTTCGCGGCATGTTTTTGCTCTCCAATGATGTCAACTGTTACTATCGGCGGTCAGTGAACTTAGTGGGCATCTACTGGCTCGCGTCCTTGTGAGGACACTCAAATTTTGCAGTTAGTTAGGTTGGTTAACATCCACTACTGACTCCGGAGTCTGAAATTTTTGTTTCACAAACCAATCAGGAAGTTAATTCAGAATTTTCGGATAAGCTGATGTCGGTGACAGATGACGCCAGAACATTTGGACTGCGCGTATTCTTCAGCGATGTAGATGAATCACGGCCAAAAAGCAAAGCGTCTCTTATAGTCCCGTTTATTTCCCAGTTATTGCCAGCGCCATATGCTGCCTCGTTCCCCCTCCTCCTAGGCCATGAGGAAATTCAAACTGCCCAACTACCAGACCAGTCGCGTTGTGCGTAAGATCAAAATCCAACACAGTGGAAAAACAACGTTGCTTCTCTTCGGTGCGATAAAGAAGTGGGAATGAAACATGGATTCTGCAATAAAACAGACTTCTCTCTCTCCCTCCTTCCAACCCTGACCCCCTGGAATTTAGGAAAAGGTCACCTGTAATACGCGGGGTCCTTATTCCCGCGATCACCCATAAAACGAATGAAGGCATTGAAAGAACGTGCACGTCTAGTAAAGTTGGAGGGAATTAGACCCGGTACTTGAATTTCGGAAATCCAAAGTCTGAAGTCGACAGCCAACCCCTGATAGAGTGTGAATCGAGATTCGCAGGAAGTGGCACAAAAAATATGATATGTCCTGAAAGCTAATACAGCTTTGCTAAAACAGAGCCTGCTTACTTAATGCTGAATATGGGGAGTAATCAGGGAGAATTTGATAACTATTTACCAATTCTTAGTTTGCTGAAAATCATCCCCCGAGTTATTAGCGAAACTTAACACTTTTCGTTTATCGGTGTCACGCAACACAGCGAGAAGTTAAGCATTCCGTGTCTACAAAACGAACTTTGCTAAATATGTAAAAGTCCTGGGACGGTGCCCGTAAATCAGTAAAAACCTTTCAGGACATAAAAACACATCCGAGGAGGGATAAATTTCACTATTTTTGGTTCTTACATAAATCCATTAGATGGCTGGGAAGAGAGGCATAAAAATCGTTCGCTGTGCACATTTTACACGGATGCACGCACACAAACTTTGAATAATTACGATTGCAGCAAAGCTGGTGACAACCAGACGATTATCAGTGTAGTCTACTGTTCGCACGTCTCTTAAAGCTGTGCAATATGATCAATATATAACTGTAACAACCTTTTGTGAGCATCAGGAGGAACCCCTTCCAAACAAACAAAACGAGTGGAGGCAAATGTTCAGGTTCCAAGTGTACGTACGATTAAGGAAGAAGACTGGTCGGGCCTGAGCCTCGGATGACAACTCACTCAGCCGACGTACTGATCAGGTGCCGGCGTACAAAGTTCTGCGCAGCCAACTCCAGGCCGGTGTCACTTATGTTTATTGATTTATGCCCCCTAAGGCTATCGCTTGTCCTGTCGTTGCTTTGCTATATGACGATAGACTCCTGTATGGTTTCGATAGCTCAGACAAATAAACATATGTCCCGGTGGTCCACCAGACCTCTCCTTCCTTACTCAGACAAAACGAGCTATATAAAGCTGCTTTTCAGGAACATGGTAAGTAGTCTGGAGAGATTAGAAACACGGGAAGATTATGGGAGTGTTTTCAAATACCTGCGAACTAGTTAGCTGGTATAATGTCAAAAAACCCTCCCAGCAAGATATTTTATGATATGATCTCCCACGTACGGAGTAGAAGAGAGGAACGTCAAAAAGCAATAACAGATACAAAGCGGATGGATAAAACGCAAATAAAGGCCAGGGTGTCGGCGTGAACGAAGCAACTTGACACTATGTCACGTGTTGGACTTTTTGCTCCTCCGGCCACGACGTGATTCATTCATACGCGTCAGACCTGTTAAAGTAAAAATGTGCTGGTGTGCTGTGGAGTGGAGCTCTCCCAGCCTGTCTCACTCTGGGGCACCGGTCGACCGTCCATATCTGACAATCAACAGCAGGTAATGGACTTGAGCGCGACGCGACGTGAAAGTCTACGTCCGAGGCGGGCCACACACCCGCACGTACGTCGCGCAGACACAGCACAGCCTGACAAACCCGCACCGTGAGCCAGCCTGACCCCCGTTTTGACCCAGCGTGTCTACAGCGCAGCCCTCTGTGAGGGTCGGCCTCTAAAGACCATATGAGGTGTGGTGGCTGGGCACAGCACAGCTTCACAGACCAACAGACTGGAGCAGGACGCGGATGGGACCAGTGTGGGATGACAAAATCGTACAGTCAAGCATCTGCTGCGACTGCCAATCCGTCAAAGTGACCAGCCTTCAGTCGACGCCTAACAAACCCAGCCTACGTGTAAAATGGGATAAACATAAAAGAGGAAGCTCGTCGGAGACTTACTCGAGTGTAGACAAGGTCTGGGACCTCTGTCAATTCAGTGGTAGTATAACAGGCCGTCGCATTAACGAGCTCGCCGGAGTTACCACGAGCACAGCAGGAGTCCGGCACTTGACCGTTCTTGGCGGTGATTTCACTCTTTCCACTGGCCCACTGGGATAGTTCATAGACTCGGTAGCTCGAACCGCCACAGCAGTGTCGCTGAAAAAAAAATCAAATCAGATAAAAGGTTTCGCGTGCATTTAGCGTGGAATAACTGTGGATGTTAAACGTCAGGGGTACTGACAAGCCAGCTGCCTAGAGGCAAATGCCCAAAAGCATGGACGATTTTCTCTGTTGACCATGATGCCAAGTTACGAGAGCGTTCGTCTAAGTCGCCTTGCCTCCAAAGGGCAGGCGGTATCATTTTCTTGTGAGACTACTGCCAGTCAGGTCTCCCGGGTGGAGAAGGCGCCCGTAAAACTGCCATACGTGCTCAGAGTTTCGAAAGTGAATGTGTTGCCGTAGGCGATTCCTGTTTTACATAAACTAATGAAAAGTAAACAATTTCGAAAACTTCTTTGTTGGTAAACATTTGGAAAAGGATCGGGTAAAGGCCCGCAAGAATTTGTGGCATACAAAGAATACCTAGTATACTTAGTAAAGTGGATTTAGGTCCGACACGATTATTTCGATTTGGTATTTTATCGGACAAGGTTGAGTTGTCTGTTGTAGACGTTCTGAGGCATTGTCTACAATGAACTCAGTTCAGAGAGTTGAGAAGCGATCATTGCAGACACTTAATGTTTGCTTCTTTAAATTTTCCTGTTTAATTTCGGTCGCTATATGTCAATGCATTAGAAATTTTCCTCCCGAAAAACAAATTCGCCAATTATATATACTTATTTTGCCATTCCTCTATGCATACATAGACCACCGCCCGTAAAACCTTTATTGCCACATTTCCAGTAACACAGGCGCCTTTGGCTGGTCGTGTGTGTTTGAATCCTTCACCCGATCTTTGCCAAAACTTTGAAAAGGCGAAGTTGGTGGAAAACTCAGAATTCAGCGACGTAATAAATTTCGTGACCTGTTCCACTGCGAACGATCATCGAACGCTTTAAAAAACTGGTAGTTCAGCAAGACAATCTGGAAAAAGCAAGTGCGATCGGTGGTGGCGGTAGTGGTGGTGGTGGTGGTGGTGGTGGTGGTGGTGGTGGTGGTGGTGGTGGTGGTGGTGGTGGTGCATTTTGAGGCTTACATTGGACATGTCTTGTTTAATTTCCGAGGAAATTAATGCGCGAACTTAGAGTAAATCATATGCCAGAAAACGTACTAGGAAAGCGGGGGATCTACTGATGAGCCGAACCCCTCGCAGCTGAGTCGGACAGAGACATAAGATCGGCGAAAAGCGCGTGTCTGGGCTTTTAACTAATACCTGTGTTGGTAGTACGGTAAATAATCACACAACTCTGCATTTGACAATTAAGGGTAGGGCATGTTCTTAGAGATGTCTGATAAGATATAAGTTGTCTCCGGATATCACCTCAATTCACTTAAAATCACTTGACCGGCAAAATTCGTGTCTGGCTATTCAAGAGTTTCTGTCCGGCCCGTTCCGGACGAAGGACTATGGAGAATCCCAAAAGTGACAAGGAGAGAAGTTTTCCAACAAGTAAAATGGGCCACTTGTCACTGTGATCGGAATCTTCCAGTCATCAAAACTTGTACAACTTCCCCTGTTTGCCAACAATCAAAAACCATGTGTAGCTGACAGCCGACGGCAGGTAAGCAAGCAATGGTTCTCTGATTATATCTGTTCGCATAAATCACCTCTCTCCAGTGTTAACTGGAATAAATTTGACTCCAGCAAACCACCAAAAAGTGTGTTTGGGTAGGTTTTGGTGTGCGACAATGTCCGGCAAGCTCCCGGGCAATAAGGCTCATTCGAATAATCTGTTTGTACGACAGCGATTAGGCCGTCGACGGATACTTGCCTGAGAAAATGGCGAACAGCAATCAGCCGCACCTGGCCACACGCCCAATCGGCCGCCATAGCAGCAACTGTCACGTGCTACTTTCAGACAAAGAGGAGGCGAATTTACAGCTGCGTAAATACGGTTAGTATATTCTACTAGGATGCAATGCGAGTCCGTGTGAATTCACTATGGTCAACATAGTAAACTTTACGTGCGCATGGAGCACAAGCCTCTAATTTTGCCGAGAAAATACCCCCAAAACCTAGCTTCAGATAAAGCACACTGAAATACTATCGAAAGGGCACTTTCAAGAGTGTGTCAACCTTCATCGTAAGTATGCCTAAGCAACGCTACCAAGAAGAGCGCGTAAACACCAATCAGGACAGGGGTCGCTAGAATCGGGGCTAGAATGTACCTGATCTATACATGCTAAAGTCAAATAAGTTCGCTCGGAAAAGGAACTTTATTGCGTAAATTTTCGACGCCGATTCCTCAGGCCGTCGTCAGACGCAGAGCAAATGTATCAACAACAGTTAACATCCTAAGTGCACCTAAAAATCGATAATCGCTCGGCGTTGATGCATGATTCACCCGAGTGCATGGCATTGAGAGACTCAGTCTTTTTGAGGGGGAAGACGCCGACAATGCGAGTTCTGTCTCAAAAGAAGGTGTGCCCGGTATACATGGCCGTTTGAGCCTCTTTGCGGTCAATTGGTTTTTGTGAATGCGTGTAGAAGCCGACTTTCCCGTTTGACCACAGTAAACTGCACTACAGGTTTCACACAGGGTCCTGAAAATGACTTTTTTTTATTCAAGTAGTCAACCCCGCCCCTAGGTTGTAAAATTTGGTGCGTAATGTAGTCTTCAGTCTGTGTGCCATTAGAATTTGGTTTCTTTGAATGTCTTTAAGTGAGTTCAGACACCCTCTTGATGAAAGAGAGGGCTCGACAAGTATATGGCTAGGGTGCCTAATTGGAAGTACCCGGTTCTGCTTCTTTTGACTCTTTCTGTCTCATGCATTGCCACTAAAAGTCTTTGGGATATGCATGTATACATACATATATACGTTGAAGTCAAAGGTGTTCTTTGGGAAAAGGAATTTATTGCGTAAATTTTGGACGCCGGTTCCCCAGGTCGTCATCAGACGCACTTGAGTCTGTGTATAACGAGTACAACTCGATTTTTTCCGACGATCCTTCTTTATATAAATATATATATATATATATGGATGTAGGCGAAAATGCTGACCCCAGGTGTTGAAATTGAAGAAGATGGTAAGGCGAGCTCTGGGGATGATGATTTATTCATCTGACGTTTCACACTCATACTCGAGCGCATCATCGGAGATAGGAAATATTAGAAAATTACACGGTTTAAATAGGTCCCTATATATATATATATAGGCAGAATGGTATTACCGACAAAGACAAGGTAATACCATTCTGCCTATATATCATGCGCCGCTGTGCGGCTGCTGGTTGGGCTCGAGAGAGAGTCCATAAGGCACAACGGAACGAGTGAGTTCCGTATGAACGATCGGTGAGCGCCCCCTAACATTATATATATATATATATATATATATATATATTGCTAATAGAAGCGAAGATGCGCGTCCCCGGACACAAATGAGAAGAAAAGGCGATCTCAGGAATCATAGTTTTACCGTCCTGACGTTTCAAAAGCAAACAAGCTTCCATCGTCGGAGGTGAGTGTGGTATCGCGCCTCACAGTATTTATAGGTGGGTGACAGTCATGTCAAGACGGGTTTTTACATATGAAGTCAGGGCGGTAGGGAGAAAGGGGCGGGGGATGGAGTCCCAGAGCGTCCTTTCGCCGGATGAGGGGGTGGTGTATCAGATTAATGATCACCAGCCGCAAGCACGGAAGGACTGTGGCGGACGGGGGGGGGGAGGGTGACGCAACGTACTCAATCTACATCGGGGGACGGCGTTGAGACGTTGGCGGCCGTCGTTCGTACCCTCATTGAACTTAGCTGCCGTTCAATGCTGGCAGCCTTGTTAACGACGCGCCGACTGTCCGTTTTCTCGTCTGCCGTACTAGTGGATGGATAGTGTGGTGACGACTGCGCCCTCGTCGGACCCAGGTTGAGGGGCGACTGAGTGTGTATCAGCCATGGACTCGCCCATGTTTGGGTTCATGTCTAGCCTGCGTTCACGTTTGCTCATTTGTTCACTGAGTTGCGCTTGAAGGGCTTTGTAGGCAGCGGGAACAGCCACACAACGGTTGATGGGGGTTGTCCCGTGTGCCAAGCCTCGATTGTTCTCCTGGCTATGCGGTCGTTTACTCGGCCCAGAATTTCGGCATGCTGGAAGGCGAGCGTGTGTTCAGAATCGGCGCAGTGTTCTGCCACCAGAGACAAAGGGTCCATTCGCCTTACTATCCTCAAGTGTTCTCCAACACGGGTCTGTAGTCCTTTGCCGGTCTCCTGGACGATGGCAGCTTCTTGGCTTTTGAAACGTCAGGACAGTAAAGCTATGATTCCCGAGATCGCCTTTTCTTCTCATTTATGTCCGAAGCGCACATCTGTGCTTCTAGTAGCAATACTTTCGTACGCGAAACGCTTGAGTCAGCACGTTGGGAAATATTCACCTTTCGTGTCTTCTGTGCACGCGCGAAGACAATTTCTCCACAGATGCCTTGACAAGCATATGCTTCCGAAGGGCCTATCGTAAAGGCCACCGGTGAACGCAAGTCTGGCGAAACGGTGGGTGGTTGCTGAAGCAACAAATGTAATAACTACTCGGATCAACTCCAATGAAGCTGATGGGCCGCAGTTACTTGATTTTGTCAGCTCTTAGCAATAAATGTTAGGTGCGGCCTTCATTTGATCGAATTTCCCTAATCCCAGTCATTTAGAATGTTTTCATGCGTACTCGTTTTTGTGAAAGTCCCGTTTAGTAATAAGGTAACTTACAGCAGATGACCTAACTCATGAAATGTCCAGATCGGCATTGGGGTTGGTGGTACGGCATATATTTGGTGTGGTTAGTTTTATTTTTAGAGTTAAGTGGAGTCGCAGAAAGCCATTTTCTAAATAAGACTTCACGTTAGATCTGTTTTACTGAGGGGTAACAGGCCAAAATTAGGCAAAATTTGGCGTTTCCGGATATCCATGCCTGCGGTCTTCGAAGCATTTTTATTCTCGCTAACAGCTCGCACCTGAATTCTATCGAAAATATTTTTGCGTTAACCAATAGGAATTAGGACAAGGCATGAAAACATCTCCCAACGCACCAAAAGTTGGATTTTGTGCTTAATAATTATACAGGCCAAACCACCATGTACAACTTAGCAGCCTCCATGCCACCCCCCCCCCCGGCTTACAGCAACTTTGAAAGCCAAAGGACAATCGACAAAGCATTAATACGTTGTAGTTGTTACTGTCTGTCAGTCATCATTTTGTCGTTGTATAACGCTTTTTTCTCTGATGACAGTTATATTAGGCCTTAAATAATTGACTTGTCGTAAAGTCGTTCTTTTGATCTGGTGGCTTTGTGTAAAATAAATCATTTCTTAGTCCGTAAATAATAGTGTGCAAACTAAGCTGTGTCTTGTCTGGAAGCTCGGTCGTATATTTAACGCAGTGTAACTTTCGTGGATGCAGGGTGGGCGTTTCGTGCACTACAGCGATTTTAGTTCGCAGTTCGTGACCTTTCATGAGATAGGTCACGGACTATATGTAGCTTCACCTCCCTCCTCTACTAACTGTGACCCAAACTGTCCGACTCTGGAGTTTCAGGAGAGACCCTTGACAACTTCCGCCGCTTATAAAATTTCCCCTCTAAAAGCAACATAGTTGGACAACGATATAATGACAAAGATCTTGCAGCTGAATTCAACCCTGGTCATACTGCAGTCCATGAGTCAGTTAGCTAATCTGCGGAGCTCCAGAACCAGGCTTGATTGCAACTGGTTTCTGTGGCACGGCAAACAACGCACCGCTAGGTCAGAAGAGTGAACAAGACCGAGACGTTAGCCTGCTTGAAAAGCAGAAATCTTGTATTGACAAGGCGGAGATGTGTGATGGGCTTACATTACGGAACAACAAAAATGCAAATAATGGCGACTTAGGCGGAGGGGCGATAGTTACTCAGCACTTTTACCCCCCTGCGCCCACGCGACGCCTGCGACTAGGTAGAACTGGATACTTATTTTGGTATGCAGAGGCGTAAACCTGACCGCGTGGGGCATTTACTCGTTCGACGGTCTTGCTAGGTTGTAAGAAATCGATGGATTTCAACGAACGGCTTTTAGTGTAGAACGGACTCCAACTAAACGAAGATGCAGCGGACACGTCCTGCGTGCTCTGCGACTCCTTGTCTTAGATCAAAACGATTTCACACAACCCAGCTGTGAAGATATGGATTCGTTCCATTTACACAGAGCACCGTCAACTCAGGACCACGCATAAACAAGCGTGTCTGCGGTAACTCAACCAGGTATGTAACCGTCAGCAGTCCGATGCGCGAGATCAGTTTGAGACTTGGGATAATGACGATAACGACGATGGTGGTGGTGTTGGTGGTGGTGATGGTGGTGGTGGTGGTGGTGGTGGTGGTGGTGGTGGTGGTGGTGGTGGTGGTGGTGATGGTGGCAGTAATAGTCGTCGTAGTAGTAGTAAAAGTGGTAGTAGTAGTCGTCGTAGTAGTAGGAGCCGCAGCAGTAGTAGTAGCAGTAGCAGTTCGTGACTCTAGAGGCATACACGAGCACGTCGAACAGCCGCAAAGAAAAAAGAACGACGGTTTTACTTACGTCAACCTGCAGTTGGTCAATGATATTGGTGAGTTCATGATCAAAGCCGTAGTCGGCGATAATTTTGCTGTCCATCACGTCAGCAGTTGACTGGGTCAGCTGAAAATGAAGACCAATAAAAATGTGAAACTAATAATTGGGGTTTGAGAAGACGACGTGAAACAGCCTTCGGCAGTGTGTAATATTTCTCTTAAAGTTGTAATTACGTCTCTTCGAAGCTGTTTCGAAGAATTTGCAGACCCATTTTGAGAAATACGTTAGATACGGAAAGCTAATGGCGCTTTTCTGAATATTAAGATGGGGCAGATGCAAAGGACATTGGAAGGTCAGCGATTCTGTGATCATCTGCGCCATCCTGATGGAGACTGGAACAAGTTGACTACTGGGGTCTAGGCTGGCTACAGCTATCCAGCCAAGAATGAAAAGTTGGGGAGAGAGGTTTGCGCGACCGATAAACGTATTCGATGTGTGCATGCTGACGATTTCAATGCATGCAGTGATTGGGCAGGCGGGAGGCAGTCGGAAAGAGCTCGGATACAGTTGCTCGTACAAGTTAGATGGGCCAGCACAACCTACAAGAGGTGTACAACCACTTTTAACTTAGCTGCAAGCCACCTGACATCTGACGGATAGTGGAATACCCTTCAGTAAAGACTCGAAGCTCCCGAGCCTGAAGAATAGGCCGTCAGGTGTCATGCGGTAGTAACACCTTTAGGTCTTGTCCAGCTCCAAGATGGCAAGTCGGCAGCCTCTGAAAAGGGCACAGGTCGTAGCAAATGGCAGTCGGAGTAAACGTCGGCGCAATTCGCGTGGTTTAGCAACAATTTTACTAATTTTTTTTACTCCTGCATAACCAATGCCAGCATGCATTGCGGTAGGTTGGAAGGCACAGCGAATGCATCAAGGCAGGTAGTAGCAGAATATGGCGCGCGTTACTGATAGGGTGGCGGAAGGCTGGATGGCTTATTTGTGACCTTTGTTCCGACCCCGGTGGGGGAACCTGAGAATCACAGGCAGATTAAGCTGGTCGTCGATATGAAGGAGCTGTAAGTCAAGTGGTGGGCCACAATGCTTGAGCAAACAGTTGTCTAATCATAGCATCAAGCCCGAGGTGACCATTCAGATCTCTCTGGTGTACAGAGAAGACATCGTAGGCATCAACCATTTCGTGATTTATCAACTATTTTTCCTTATAAGGCTGTCCTCTGTAGTTTCAGATTGAAGTCTCATGTAGTCGGATATCACAGACCGAAAACGAAACAATTTTCCTGTTTAAAAACACATCGATTTGTGCGGTACGTCATCTCATAACTTCAAGGATATAACGTCGATGACAAGTTTTAGAAAAACAAACACGTAGGTCATGCAATTGCAGCAATTTGCACAGGTCACCTGAATACTTTAAGTCAAAGTTACTACTGCAAGGGAGGTTTTAACGTATAAGTATCGATAGCGGAAAAATTAAGCAGTGCTGCGTACTGGGAACTCCGTGTTTCTTGGAATTCGAAGTAACAGACTGCTATCGCGTAGTTTTCTTTAAATGAAGCAATTTGGATGACTTTGGCTCAGTCCCCTAGGAGAACTCGTGCACAGGGAATTTACAGGTACTGACTACTCGAACACTGCGAAGTCCAATACATAATGGGCTGCAAAGACATTTTTCATTTGGCACTCCATACTGGCATTCTCCTGCCGGTCTACTCCGGTCTCATTAGATCATTTCGGAAATCTTTGACGAACAAGTTCAAGAATCGCACCAAATTACAATATCGACAACTTTTGACACTTCGACGTGCGGAAATAATTATTTTTGCCCTTTTTCCATTGCGCTCTCATGCACCAACTGAAATACGTCCCAAATGAGACATAAAAAGCAATTGTTCACGCGCGATTCATCCCCTCTGATGTTAATTATTCCTGTCAATCGTTCCAAACGAAAGAGGACTTGCGGGAAGTACTTGCTCAGACTGTTTCGACGGATATTTGTCGGTGGTTTGTGCAAAAGAAATAATATATTGGTTAACATCTAGGGATTAGCGGAGACTTTGTAGATATAAGGTTCTTGAGCTTGACTGTTTGTCGAACAAAAAAACTTCACATGTATATGGTTGAACTTCTATCGACATTGTTACCATGCTGCGCAAGGTTTTCATTGACTCCTGGAGGTCACAAACACTTAACAACGCATTTGTCCGTTTATGCAATCGAAGGGGTTTGTGCGCAAAACCCCTCTAACTTCAGCCAGATAACATGGACCTGAGCTAACGGCATAAAGGAAAATACGAGGACGAAATACTCTCTAGTTTAAGTAGCAGAGTTCGTCTACAATAGCCAAAAGCGCAAAAAATTAATGCAAACACATTGCGAAACAGGCCGAAAACACAAGCAATCATTTCAATCGAAATGAACTGAAGTTTAATAACCGATCGAGAAACTGTAAAGAAAACTGCCGGCTTGCGTCCGTGGAATATTTAACAGTCGTCCGTTAAAGCTAAATGGATGGTGAAAAAGGGCCATCTTGACAAAACCTGAAATTTCAATGAATTAAAAAATAACGACTGATAAATGAAATTCGTGACACAGAATACGGGACTAGAAGCAGAAGCGCACGGAGAAACAAGGGGTTGGTAACTATGCTTAAAAATTATTTGAAATTATCTGACACAACTAATACAGGAATGAGACTCACCGCAGATCTATAGTAATAGGAGTATCCGCCAATTCCAAAAAGGGCCAGAGTCAGAAACAGCAAGAAAAAGAAGTACTAAGGGATTCTATGTAAAGCAAATATAATTACTGCGAATTCTAGTCTTTTATCTCCCTTTACAGCAGAAATGCCTCCAACTAGGGCGGTGCCCAGCACAGCTACCCCAATGATAATCAGGGTAATGCCAACTGAATGGACACGTGACATTCCAAACACAGCCATTTGCGGGTCCGGCGTAAAACGTAAGTAGAATCCAAGCACGAGGACTGGAATCGAGACAAACTGAAGATATGGATGAGGATGAAATAAGTTGTAATACCCCATTGATCAGGCTTGATAGAAATATGAGACCCCGGAAGGGCTTTACGGCACGACTTCCGAGTTTCACCACCATTGGGAAAGAAGGAGTTCTGCAGAAATGAATATATAAACGGGCTAATGCGAGAGTTTACAGAGCAACGACGGAAAATAGGGTAGCAGAGTGTCCTGTTTACTGGGAGAGCTGAGTGGTTTTCCCAACTAGAAAGTTGAAATCACAGGAGAATATGTCAGATTGAGCAGTCGCGACTTGAACAATAGACCTGAAATTAAGAGGTAGTAACATATTATTTGCAAAATAGTGAAGTTACAAAAGGAGAATCTGCTTTTCGGGCAAGGGTTTCATGTGCCTACTAAAAATCTAGTCCCAGGTTATATCTTTTAAGGATTTCACTCATTGATGAGCATGTATTCTAACTGCTCGATAGGGGGCAGCAAAGTCTCAAAAAAGAACAAATTGGGGTCAATTGAGGTTGGAAACGCAAGTGAAAAATGCGGTACTCGGCGCGCCGTATAATTGACTGTGGATTACGATAATTGGCCTAGTTACTCATTATATACCAAACGTCTAACTTTTGCCTATGACCCTTATATAGTCGGAACGCAAACAGACTTAACCGAACGAAACAGAAAATTCGTTCAGACGCCACAGCTCTTAAGAGACTAAGTGACTATCCGTAGGATCTCCATAAACTTAAGTTGCCCTACGCGGACGCAGGAAAGTGAGCTAGCCAGACATATCAACAGCCTGAAGGAAGAGTTAAGTTAGCTTACGAGGACGTAAAGCACGGAGCTTCTAAAACCTTTCAAAGCTCCGTGCTGACGGTCAAAAACTCCGCGCACTAGAGGTGAGTTTTCAGTATATCTGGATACCAAGCTTCATTAATGTAATTTAGTGAAAATCGAAGCACATGGCCTCAAGCACATAAGAGCAACAATAGCCATCACCGGTCGCAAAACTCTGAAGTGGTGAAAAAACTGCAGTCCGTATAAAGCGAGGCCAGAAATACAGTAAGCACTTCAATGATAAAACGCGTAAGCTACAAAATTTATGGGTGGATATCGAAGTTCGTGACACTCTACCTGCAACTGAATACTTAATACGCAATTCTAATTTTAGCAGACGTAGTGTAATGGTGTAATCCGAAAGTTTAGAGTTCGCTTAACCCAGTGGAATAGCCCAATCTAACTTGAACTAATCCTGGAAAGACTATTCTACGCAGTCCTAACTCTGGATATTTCTGGTGTCTATAATGCTCCTGAGCCGTACCTCTCGAAAACAATCTAGTTATGCAAGAACAAAGGAGTCGCAACAGTTTAACACGAATACTTGCCCGTGATATAAATTACGCAAGCATACATTAGAAAGACAGAGTAGCCTTACTCCTCAGATCCAGGCCAACTTTTTAAGATATAAGCAGAAAAGAAACTCTACAGAGGCTGCAAAATTAAAACTAATTTATGTCACTGGTATGATAGGCATTTTAGCAAAAGAAGTCAAGACGCATACGTCCGTGACACTTTCGGGTACAAACGCCAAACCTCCAATGAAGGGGTTATACGATCAGTTTGGTCTCCAATACAAGACCGCATCTATTCCGACCATCTAGGATTCCTTGCAGTCTTAATGAAAATACACATGCGCTCTGAACCAAAATAAAGCATTGAAAATAGAGATCTAACGAAAGCCTAGACCGGCTAACAGCGTTACCTGCGCCGTGGGAAGGCCATGACTGTTGAAGATGAGTGAGTAAGAGGGCAAAAAAAATAATAGCAGTTCTTAGGCGCACAGAGGGTACTTTTTAGACAAAGTTCACACTGAGTCGATTGGCAAATTGTAGGCATTGTGGTCAGTAATGCCCAGTCCGGGCCGCCAGATAAAACAGTAGAGTTCATAAATTCGGCTACATAAAGTATCCAACGCATCCGTCCGTTCACATACCATGCATTTGATTATAAAAATGATATTCACAAACTTCAAGTGACAAGTTTTTAGGAAAATGCTGTGTGCTACGGACCCAACAGTGAAAAAACTCCCAACAATTTAAAAGCAAATTGTGGGTTTGGGGAACACTTGCTTTCAAAATGTCTCAGGTAAAAACTGCTTCGGGAGTGGATATGGAGGAGCAGATCAGGTTCTTTTTGAGGGAAGGATGAAAAACCGAAGACAGTTTAGCTGGTGAAGACAAGGTATCACTGTAGTGCGCCTGCGGACTTTAGATATTGGCAAGCGCAGTGTGAGACCAACAACTGAAGTGAGATCTCGACATCACAGTGACCAGAACGGAATTCCAATTAGGGTTAGCGGCTAGTGAAGGGGAGGCGGTCGAGAGCGTGTGCGATAATATGGCCCTCATTGCTTCCTTGAGACGTTGGTTTGGGAGGATGGCCCGTTTTGTCGAGGATAATGCATCGGCTGAAAAAATCGAGATTACTCCTGAGGATCGTATAAAGCAAAATTACTTGCGCAGAGGAAAATGCGAGCAGATAAGGCAATTTGGCGGTGGCGGTGACAGCGGCAGCGGTCGAGGCAGCGGACATAATTTAGGATAGTCCATCTCCAGAGATATGGAGAATGCAGCTCGGGGAAGATAAGGAAAATGAACGCTCAGTCGAGTCGGTGTTAAGCCAAAGACACAGGTTTCGACGAAAGTGGATAGGCTATTTCGCAAGCTAACATCGATAAACATATTATTATAAATCGATTTATTTCATAGATATTTTGGCACATTTTGAATAATTTATAGTGACCCAATTGTGAAAAACTCGGCGCCTCGGTGGGATTCAAACCCACGCAGTAAGGGTAAGGCTTTAGTAAACCCAACGCGCTAACCACTTGAGGTACGAGGCCCCGCCGGACGACGCGAGTTTAATCGCATTTGGGTCAAGTTACCCGCCCAACCTACTGCGACGTCTGTAATCCACCAAATCTGATACAGTATGTTGACTGACCAAGCAGGATTTCCTAAGTAACTCACCTAGAATAGACCACATGACTACTAGGCTTAAGAAATTCTGCTTGGGCAGTCAACATACTGCATCAGATTTGGTGGATTCCAGACGTTGCAGCAGGTTGGGCGGGTAACTTGACCCAAATGCGATTAAACTCGCGTCGTCCGGTGGCGCCTCGTAGCTCAAGTGGTTGGATCGTTGGGTGTACTAAAGCCTTCCCCTTACTGCGTGGGTTTGAATCCCACCGAGTCGCCGAGCTTTTCACGGTTGGGTCAATATGAAATCGATGTATACCTGACAGCAAACAGCAGAGAAAGTTTAGTGGTGGTGTTAGTGGTATGAGGAATTTTCAGTTCAGTTCAGTTTATTTGATGCAATGAGTTTTGTGCCTTCCATCTCCATATTCGTCGAACAAAAATCCATAAAATTATCAACAATGTAAAGAACTTACAGCATCAAGCTGGACTCGTATAGGTCAGTAATTTTTGTGGTTACGCAGTCACATAGTATGCATGTTGCTGCAGCATATGTCCGCCGAGCCGATGTTCCAATCTCTCCACAGGACGCGATATAACAGTCGGCTCGGGCAAGTTGTTGCATGGTTCCATGACCCTCACAGCGAAAAAATACTTTCTTACGTCTGGCCTCCAAGACTGCGTATAGGGCGCGCATTCTGATGAAATTTTTTGAATTCCAACTGGATTTCTTAATACTTGCATAGTTTGTTTGCAGTTAGGGCTTCCTGTTATTTTATGTATTTCACATACGCTTACAGCCGGATTTTGGCGTTTTATCAGCAAGAAGAAATATAGTGGAATATTTTTTTCGTCCTAAACAGCCTTTTTCCTGTGAAGTTTTATCCGTATGCATAAGAGACTTTCCTCGCATGATTTTTGAATATCACTATTTTTAGCGATAAATCAACCATTAAGAGTATTATGCTGCCATTTATTCCGTTTTACATAGTGTCATCGGTAAATCCAAAACGTACTCACAGTTTTATGTTGCTGCCCAAGAAAATGTCAGTTGTGTTTTTTTATCGGAAAATCATATTATTCAATAAAAATTGCATCAGCGACAATTCGGCTGTTCGATCTACCGATGTTGCTAACTTTTCGAGGTTTTTTCCCATTTAGGGCTTCATACTTAAACCCTCTAAAGAAAACGAAATTCCACAGATTTACTACTTCGAAGCCCAATAGGTCTAATTTTCAACATTATTTCATCTTTGAAAGCCATATTCGAATTTTTAGCAGCCGCCGATCCCGAAAGTCAGAACTAAATTTTTCGTCTGCATTTTTCCAGCATGGAACCTCTGGCAACCCTTCGTCAAATCTTAAGGGAAACTAAATTTCAAAATTCTTGTGAAAAACTGATCATTAATCTGAAAAAAACATGCCTTGGAGCATTCAAAAATTTTAACAACTGCATACCTCACTATGGGTCACCGTCTTCTGTTCTTGGTTCACTTCTTGAGGAAAAAATGTCGTCACTTACTTCACAGTAATGTGAGAAGCCCGTACCTCTCACCAAACTTGTTGCTAGTGAGACGGAAGACAGGCAAAGGCAAAGCTTTAATACTATTTTGAAAAATATTCCTAAAGGCAGACAGCGTCTCCATATCGCCTTCCATTTCCTTTGCTTTTTGGGCTTTAACTTTAGGATCATTGAAGCTAAAAGACCTTCAACCAGGAACAAAAACGCATTCATTCTGGTCAAATTATTCTAGTCGATTGAAAACGACTTTATTTTCTTGCATCTGGAGCGCTCAGCTCAATATCTTGGAGGAAATAAGTTCCTAATTATTTGGGACTAAGTTCTAATGGATTGCAGAGTTCCCCCTCATATGCAAACATAAAGCCCTCTAAGAATTCTGATCATCGGCAATTTACTTCTGAGGTAGGTCCTTTATCCTTCAGCCAATTTCCTCTCGTATCGGCGACGGCTCTAGTTCCACCTAACTCTTCACCTGAGCACACTGTCACTGATTCAGTTGAAACCTACCACTCCGGAATATCCCCAAGAGGCGGCCATTGCTCAACTGACGCTTCTAATTCAACTAGGCCGCTTGGTGTTAGCAGTTAAGATGGATTAACCCTTAAGTCACAATAGACCCCCATGGCACAGAACGATGTCTTAGTCGAAAAAACTGGGTCGAATGCATCTCGTTTCCACGCCAGGCCACTCACGTCTGGCCTGGTGGTAAAACCAGATTAGGCAGAAAATAATCCAGGGAAATCTTTGCCTGTTCCTAAATCGAATTTTCAATTTAAGGAAGGCATCACAACTGGGATGCCCACAAACACACCAGCATGTAAAATGTATGTAAACAATCTCCTTAATTACTTCCCCAACCCCACAGCTTGCCACGCCCTTCAAATAAATAATATCAGTCACCCCTCACACTATGCTCAGTATTTTCAAAATCACACTGTTGTGCCTCCCGTTTTTTCGACCCAACAGAATAGCACTCTTCGCCATTGATCTTACTCAAAAGTATTACCATACCATTCTATATCCTCAGTAAGTAGCAAAAGATCAACAAATTTAGACCATGAAAATTTTGCATTCTTCCCTTAACTTGCTGCTTACAGTTTCATTTTTCGACCGCACATCTTTCTTTTTAATAAGCAGTAATGAGCGTAGCCTGCATTTCAGGAATACGTTCAGTATAGTTTCCTTTAACACATGGTCAGTCATCTCCGTTCAGTTCAGTTTATTGAGGAAAATAGGCGTGAGACTTCGAATACCCTATTTGCAACATAAAACTGAGTGCTGTGTAAAGAGAAACTATGCGGAATGAAATAATTAAAAAGACCTCATAATGGTATGAAAATATGGGAGTGAATCTAAGGGGATGAGCCCGACTTCTCATCGGTCTTGGTCATTTCGGTGCATAAATATGTCAAGGTTCTCTTTAAAACTTTGCATAGATGGTGGGGTGTAGGGGTGACAGCGGTGGGTTCACGTAATGGTCGTGGTGGTCGCTCACTTGCTTGCAGGTGAGACTGCGCCTAGCGTCCACTTGCTGGCACTCAACTCCCACCTGTAACTCCACGTAGCTGGACTCTGCTCAGCGGCCACACCCCGGGCAACCGTCTCGACCGGCGGGCTAAACCAGGTGACGGGACCCTGTGCGCTGTGCCACGTGCACAGGGTTTAATTTAATTTAATTTTAATTTTAATTTAATTTATTAAATGCCAGTTTACAGGCATTGCCAAGGGAAGCGATTAAACACAAATCCGACCAGTAGTAAAAAAAACTCCTGAAGAATAACAATATAGTTGATGATGGTTTTTATGGTCTGAAGGGTTCAGGAGAGAAAAAAACTGCTGGCGGTAGATTTTCGACCGTCCAGAAAGGGGGGAGGGGGTTGCACGGTATCGGAGATTATCGGACGTCAATTCCTTTCATGAAGTTGGGTATAGTCGAAGTAGAGGCGTCGAGGAACAGCTGGTGAGACCGGCCATAGTGTTCAGAGACCACAAGCGCCATCGCTACGGTAGAGTCGATCAGTGGATTCAGAACGCAAAATTTGAGGAAGCTTTTCTGAATGCAAAAATCGAGTAATAGTTCTCTTAAATTAAGGATAATTTTGCAGAGTTTTCACACTCATGGGTAGTTTATTTCAAATAGCAATTGCATTTACAGAATAGAACCGACGATATTTAACAGCACGTGCTAGAGGCAGAAATAAGAAGACCTCACGGTGACTGTTACGTCGTGGGTGGATATGATGTCTTAAAGAAGTGAGTGGGTTAAATGTGTGATTATATAAGAGTTTAAATAGCAAAAATATTCCCTTTTTTAATCTACGGAACCATAAGGATCAAGGACCGTAAGCCGGCACCGTTCTTGTTAAGACAAATGTCGGCGTCCTGGGGTTAAAATTCTCTTGGTAAAAAAGTGTTGAACGGATTCTATTTTCTTCCGCTCAGAAGCACGCATGAGGCTAAATAAAAACGAACAGTATTCCAGACCAGGTCTAACGTACATGTTGTAAAGGCGCATTCTGATGTCCCTAGTTTTAAAGTTTCGCAGGATAAACCCGGTCGTTCTGCGTGCTTTGGAGACTATCAAGGCACAGTGCTCCGAGAGATTGAGACTCTTGGAGTATGATATGCCCAGATCCTTTATAACCCTGGGCACATTTATGGAGTGACCTTCAATATTTAGTTGAGGTTGGTGGTCGTCGCCAACCACCATGACTGAGCACTTATGCCAGGAAAGAGAAAGGCGCCATGTGCGGCACCACTGGGCGAAAGCCTGTAGGTCGCTCTTTAGGAGCTCAAGCACGATGTCACGATCTGCCGGCTCATATCGATATGCAACTTTATGATCATCGGCATACATGAAAGGCTTACCATTCTGAAATAAATCGGGTACATCATTAACGAAAGGGCAAAATAAAAGCGGGCCGAGTACACTTCCCTGAATGACTTAACTCCTCACACGTGTGGGGTTGGAGATGGTATTGGAAATCTTAACTCGTTGTGTACGAGTGCCCAGGTAAGAGGATATAAAATTCAAAAGTTTGCCACCTATTCCGAAAGAGGACAATTTCAAGAGAAGAAGAGCATGGTCAACACGATCAAAAGCCTAAGTGGAATCGAAATATACTGTGTAAAGTGCAAAACCATTGTCCCTAGATTGGAGAACATAGTCAAAGAAAGAGAGCTGACAGGTGTCACAAGATCGAGCTTTGAGGAATCCATGCTGAGCAGCACTCAGTAGGTTATTCACTGTTAAGTGACACACCATTTTATCTTTGATCGATGTCTCCAAGATCTTCAAAACTGCGGGGAGGGTGTTTCTTGGCCGAATGTCATCAAATGACGTAGATTTTCCGTGCTTAGGAATGGGCAGAATGTGTGATTCCTTCCAAAAGATAGGATAGGTTTCAGTTTCAAGAGCAAGATTAAATAGATTGCATAAGAGGGATGGGAAGATCGTGTTTGCATCGGCTTTTAAAATGCTTACTGGGACATCAGCAGGGCCTGGACTATAAGATTGACGAAAACGCTGAATCGCAACAGTTACATCCCACAGAGTGAAAGTTATCTATATATATAAAAATGGAAGGCTTTTTTTTCTGTGTTATATCTAATCTCCGAAAGTACTGCACCGATTGCGCTGAAATTTGGACACAATCCGACCCGCGCATAGGGCCGGGTTTTTGGCTGTTCAATTGTGTAATTATGCCGATGGTATGCCTGTGATGGGCAAAAAACTGGATTTTTTCCGGCATAACAACGTCAGCTGCTGCGGCCACTTGACCTCCGTCGCGCGCGCACACATGTGCGCCCAGACTGTGGCCACTTGACCGACATTTGCTCAACCACACGTGCTCAGCCCGACAGTCGCGCTCACCCCACCACCCACCCTGCAGGCACTTGAGTAGGACCTCCACCCTCTCTGGGCCTCCAGAGCAAACCACCCCTGGGGCAAAAAAGCACGCAACACTTGGACGCCACTTAAAATCGTCCCACAGCCCACATAATAGGGCCGTCACCGCTGCCTCGGGGATTCTCGGGGGTGAGGACTGGATGCAATTAACACCGGACCCTCCCACCCCCCGCACAACCCACATAATGGGGCTGTCGCCCAATGTCAGCTCAGTATTGTGCAGCTCGGCTAGCGGAGGCCCGGTTGCGGTCGCGGCGACCGCGTTCTGCAGCTTCTGGCCTCCTTCGTTCACAACAGGATGAAGACAGCCAGCTGGGAGTGGCCGAATGGCGCCAGCGAGGAACAGCAGACGAGCGCCAAACACGACTCCGTGCTCAGCATTCACGCAGCCTGATGCTGTTGTAAACGACGGTACGACAACAACCGTTGGATGACTGATGATTTTAGGGTAAGGTGGTACCATATATACCGGCAGTCGGAGACCGATTTCAACGCAGCATCCATCTACTTTTCGGGATGGTACCGATGGATATCACTTCAACGTTAGGATGATAAATCCAGTCAGTGACGAGGTAACGCACATGAAATGCAGCGCAATGAACCACTACTCCTACCGACTTATTATGCGACAGAATGTAAGTAATCCCCTTTTGAAATGCCGTAAACTGCTTCATCATTGCATTGTGGATGTGTATGCAAAAATCGAACTTGAACGCCTACTTTTATTCGCTTGAATCAGACCAAACTGCGCGTTGAAGGATACATTCCTTTGCATGATGCAGTTGAAACGATGGTAATGCAACTAACTTTTTAAGACTAACGCTTTTGTCTTCCACATACACAGAGAGTCTACGCCATATGTTCGAGTACGCTCGAGGTGCAATTGCTTACGTTTGTCAGTACGGGGCGTGCAGACCTACTCATTGCATTCACATACAATCCAGCTTGGGGGGAAATTCAATAGCTCTTGCTTCCTGGGTAATCGTCGGTGGATGGGTATGACATCACAGCACGTGTTTTCAGGAAGAAACTGCAATCGCTGATGAACTTCATGATGAAACACGAGGTACTTGGGTCTGCGCACTGCTGGATGTAGTAGGTGGAACGGCAAAAGAGGGGACTGCCCCATACACATGTATTGATCACTTCCAAGGAAATCGACGACGCAGTATGCGACGAATTACCTGATATCGACGTCGACAATGATTTGCATGAAGTTGTGACGAAGAATATGATACATGGACCTTGAATGCACTGAATCCCAATGCTCCCCCCACCCCCACCCCCGGCATGACAGACGGGAAATGCTCTCAGATATATCCTCGGGCATTCGCATGCAACACAGTTGCCGGTAACGACGGCAGTCCCTTCTACCGAAAATGATCAGCGGAAGACATCGGCAAATTGGCAACCGTACGAATGCGAATCGGTGACATAGAACTCGGAACCGCTGGGTTGTTTCGTATTCGCCTTTGCTTTTGAAAGCAAACGAAGTTCAGATGAACGTGAGAAACTGCAATTCCAGGAAATGAATTAGATACGTGACTAAAGGCAGCGGGATAGTTGTTTTCGGCCTGCAACACGAAAGGAGATAAAGGGATGCGGACATACAACGCAATGAAATCGCACAGTATTGGGCTTGAAGATGCGTCAACATCAACAAATCCGTGCGGCGGGTTCTTTCGTTCCACATCCATGAACGAAGTCCAGGTGTTGTTCACTTGTAGTACAGTTAGCGAATGGGCAATGTGTTTACTTTACCGGTGCAAACGCGCAACAGGTTGCCTTAAATCCACTGGCAACAACATTACCTGAGTTCTCCACGTTAGGACAAAGTGACGCGTTTGCGAAGACACTGTGGCATTCGAAAGTGCTTACGCATTACACGGGAATGTGTGTAGAATTTCATCCGAACGACGCAAATGAGGAGAGCAAGTGGACGGACACCCTGGCACACTCAAAAGAACTACGATATGCAGACTGCATACCGTGCATCCCAATCTTACTTCGCATGGTGTTGGTGAATGCCCCCGGTCTAAGGTCTTCGCAGCAATTGAAATCTGTCAACGGCGCTACGCATGCCACTTTCAGCAGTGCGTGTCAGGCTCTTCAGTTACTGAAGAACGAATAACAGTGAGACGTATGCATTAATGACGCTTGCAACACGTCCCATCCACATCAAATTCATGCATTGTTTGCAATCGTATTGATCGCATTCTCTCCTCATCTCCAACAGATTTACCGGGGAAATAGAATTCGTACATGGCTGAAGATACCTTCCGTCAACTACGCAAGGAATATTCAAATGCGGCTTGCACAGCAGGAATCTACAGCGAGGCGTTAATATTGATTGAGGATATGTACGCAGAAATCGCGAACAAAGTTCTTAATCAACTGGGAATGTCACCGCAAAACTAGATCCTTGTCTAGAAGTGATGGCATCCAGGGTTCATACTTAGAACTATATCATAAATACGGTCTTCGACCACTCTGGATCAGAAGACTTCAAAATGGTCTAAACTTCCTATTCAAGGTCACCCAAGATCAAGATATTCTCAAAATGAATTTACTTACCAACCAAAACGCCCCTAGAAACACCAGAAATAGCGAGGATATTATAAAGATTCCCAAATTCACAAAGTCCCAACGATCAAATTTCTACACCATAAGATATGCGACTATCTGGAATTCTCTTCCAGGTTATATCCGGAAAAGTCGAACCCTAATCGAATTTAAAATAAAAACTAAGAAATTCCTCTCAAATAACAATACACATT
>CACRXP010000066.1:582030-606406 GCA_902702965.1 Spirometra erinaceieuropaei
GCCAGGCACCCGAAGCAAATGAAGTCAAAGTGCAGTTGAAATTGACGAGTTTGTTTTAGGTTTTTTTCCTGAGTTCAAAGGGGACTGACAGTGCCCAAGGGGCGCTACAATAAACCTATTCTATTCTATTCTATTCTATTCTGCTTCGTTTGATGTGGATTGGCGCCATGAGTAAAAAAACACACGGCTCAACTTCTGCCATGCTTGCAATCAAACATTCACAAGCTAAGACTGGAGCAGAAAGGTATTTACGACCAAATACTGCGGAATGTCAATAATGGGGTTGGAGGACACTTCTTCCTAGATGCGCCAGGAGGGACTGGCAAAACGTTCCTACTACGACCGATTCTGACGACAATTCGATCCAATAAATGACATAGCCCTAGCACTTGCATCCCCGTTATAGCTGCAACTCTGCTACCTGGCAGAAAACCCGTTCATTCAGTTTCGAAATTGCCTTTGAACGCGCAATTCATTGAAACTCCCGCGTGTAACATTTCCAGAGCATCCGGCATGGGAAAAGTACTGCAGAAATGCAAACCTATTGTTTGGGATGAATGCACAATGGCGCAAAAAAGCGCTCGAGGCCCCTGATCGAGCACTGCAGGATTTGCGAGGAAACAGCAGACCATTTCCGATGCACTGCTACTGCTTGCAGGAGACTTCAGGCCACCACTGCCTGTAATTGCTCGATCGACACCAGTTGGCGAAATAAATGCCCGCCGTCACCACTTACTCGGGAATTCTCGAGCGCGACTGGGTGCAGTAAACAATTGCGCTGACTTCGACAGCGGCTAGAAGGACAATCCTGGGTTTCGCACGCAATACATACCGCTAACCGGTGGCCTTACATTTTTCTCCGTTGGGAATGTATTCCTTCTTCTTGCCCTTATTTTCCAATGCATCTTTTTGAGCCACAGCAACGCGTGGCGGGGTCCAGCTAGTAGTTTCTAAAACTGCCCCGGTCAATGGCTGGATGGTCGGAAGCGGAGTGATCGAGTATTCAATGAACGTTTTGGACAGGAAATCATTGAAGCTATCAGCGGTTAACTGGGCATCAACTATGGGATTTCCAAGAGCGTCTCGGAGGATGGGATGCTGCGTCTTTCTGTGAGTTCGTATTTTTCTAGAGAAAAGTTTCGAGACATTTAACGAATGGTTTTCGGTAAACTGAACCTCTTCGGCTAACTGTTTTTCTTCAGACAGTCTCTTAGCTCGATCAAAAATATCACGAATCAAGGGCAGAACAGAAACATCGTTCTGAATATGGAAACGACGATAAAGCCTGCGCAATCTGCGACGAAAGGGTAGGGGTAGGAAAACCTCATCCCCAACATTAATAATTTTCTTACGGGGAACAAAACGAGAAATAAGCGGATCCAAAATTTCGTACAGATTTGCAGTGCAAACATTTACATCCGAACTAAGGAAGAAATCAGTCCAGTCGTAGGAATTAAGGTGTGTTAATAATTCGGTTGAGCGAGCTGAACGGAAATTGCGGAAAAAGCTATACTTTGGGGACGAAGTTTTTTCAGCCTCGAATTCCAACGTTGAAACAACTATGTCATGGTCTGAGCCCCCCAGGGGGCCAAGGAATGACACCGACGATGGCATGCAGCCTCTACAGAAAATTAGGTCAAGTATGCTTGAGCCTCGGGTGGGAAAATCGACAACCTGATTCCACATCGCAACATCTACAGCCTCAAGAAAGTTTTCGAACCTTCTTGGGCCTGAAGGCGGAGACCAGCGGACTTCGGGAAGATTAAAGTCACCCGCAACCAATTGACACTTAAAGCTTGAGTCGGCCGCAGCATGAAATGCCTGTGAGAGTAAACGATCAAAGTTGTCGTTGGCGTTGGGAGGACGATAGACGCAGCCAACGAGTAAGGAGAACTTATTTTTTAGTGCAACCTGGAGCCAGCAGCTGCCTTCTACTGCGGAAAAATGCGGGAGGACAAGGGACAAAAATGTAAGTGTTTGCTTAACGTAGACGCAGCTGCCCCCACCACGGCTATCTTGGCGATCATTTCGAATGCAATTATAGCCTAGAAGCGAGAGTTCGGAGTCAGCTACTGAGGCTGATGCCCACGTCTCAGTTACTAAAACAATGTCAGGACAATGGACGAACACCAGAGTCTGAAGCAATGGCGTCTTATTAAGCAAGGATCTGGCATTTAAAACAAAAAGTTTGAAGGGAAAGGCTATTAGTTTTTGAGGGAGGTGGGCTACATCGTCCAGTTCTGGGCTGCCCACGGAGCAAATGGTCTAGATGCAACCATCCGGTTTTGCAAAAAATTTTGTGGCATCGAAAACTTCTGACGTGGATAAAAAGGGATAGGACTTGGGGGAGGGAATGACGGGCAGGTGAACTGGTAACCATTGCTAACTAACTTATTTTCAGCTGGAAATCCGCGGGGCAGATACTGCAACGTATTCCCGCCGGAACGAAACTGAGGATCGGATGAATTAACTGATTCAGTATGGACATTATCATGAGGAATAAATTGGTAAAACGGCCGTGGAGGAAACAAGTTAGGGGGTGGGGGACGCATTGTTTCCATTGGAGCAAGAGTTTTATTAAACGGCGGAAAAATCGGCATATTCGGCCTAAATGCCTCGATATGAGGGCTGGGGGCAGTTGAGAACCCGCTACGTTTTGAGTCAGGGTATTTGAGGCATTGTTAGCCGATTGTGGAGGAAAAGATTTTATAATGGTGCTGGATTTACTGGGTGTCCGAGTGGCTGAGACAGCAATTGGATTTGCCTTTGACTTAGACACATGCTTAGGCTTACTAGGGGTTGCTGGGGGAGTCGATAGAGGCGTGTTTATACCAGGCGTGGTGGTGTGTTTAAAGAGCTCAGCATTAAAAGTAGTCGAATTCCCTACGGAATTGACTATGCCGTGATGTGCAGATGCCGCAGATGGTGTTGTAGAGGACTTATTCAGACTGACAGTAGGTGTCATTATCTTGGTGCTGGTTTTTGCCGATTTTAATTTATTCAGTCTTCGCTGCAGGGGTGTGAGGTCTGGCGAAACGGAGCAGCGCCATTTACGGCAGATGTCTCTAGTTATCTCCCTACTCGACAAGATAAAATCGACTTCTATCATGGAGAAAAGGGTAACTAGTATCGGCGCATTACGGCTAAGCGAGCGAAGTCGCTTAGCTTGTGCGACACTGACACTCAAGCCACAACTTTGTAGGAATACATGCGCTCCCTCCCTAGCATATAGGTGGCTCGGAATGTTTCGCAGTACGAAATTATGCTTACGTTTAATTCTTTCCTCAGTTTCCGAACTTATTACCCCAATAAGTTTAAAAGTTTGTTCAAGCACTTTTTCAGAAGTGCCGTTTATGTCGCCATAAATCAGCTGATCGATTATTTCGCCGGCTGATGGCCTGCTACGACTAGCAGAGGCGTATTTTGGGACGACTGAAGGGTCGAGAGGTTCTACATGTACTAAAGGGATTTGTGAGTTAATCAGATCTGCAGACGGCGAAGAACATACGCTGGCGTCTGCCATGTCTTCAGTCACGATTTTAGCACCCAAAGACGGTGGGGAGGCCGCAAGCTTTCGCCGTTTAGCACGTGCTCTGCGGGGCATTACAGACAGGAAAGTTTTTCGTTACAGAAGAAGGGTCAACACGTTGCCAACGTACGGAAAATCGCACTTAATAGCAAGTGCTGGATGGAAGGTCGGATGGAACCTTGCGTCGGCACCGTCGTGACGTGGTTCGTCTCTGCACGCCGCTGGACAGACGGTGACGGGATGTATCTCCACATCGACATCGTCTTGACGCGCCCACCTACGCCGTCGGAGACCGCGGCTTACGGCGAATTCGAGTCGCTCTCCACTACAACCCGAATTCGTGGTCCCATAGTGGTGTTGGGCCGTGCCACAAGGGCACATGGCAGCCCTATTCAGGGATGGCACTGCCAGCCTCCACGAGGGGAAGGGCCTAGAAAAGGTGGCCTAAACATTGCTGGGTACCACGCCGTCTCCAGGCTAACCAGGGCCGCAGACGTCTTATCATGGTCGAAACAATCAAAATCGAAACAACAACAATACCAATAACAGCAACAACCATACTCATTATCCTCATCCTACCTCTTCTTCCTCTTCCTCTGCCTATTCTTCTCCCTCGTCACCTTCTTCTCCATCTCCTTCCCGTCGTCCCACTCGTTGTTGCCAGACTGGCAGGGTGAGCCCACTCACTCTGGCAGCCTGGAATGTTCGTTTCCTTTTAGACAATTCGAGGAGCAACCGACCGGAACGGAGGACGGCGCTCGTGGCACGAGAGCTGGCGCGCTACAAGGTGGACATCGCCGCACTCAGCGAGACCCGTTTCTCCGAACAAGGCCAACTGGAGGAGGTAGGTGCCGGCTACACCTTCTTCTGGAGCGGCCGACCCAGGGCAGAGCGACGGGACGCGGGTGTCGCCTTCTCCATTCGGAACGACATCGTGGGACGACTGCTTTGTTTGCCGCAGGGCATCAACGATCGCCTGATGAGCCTCCGCCTGCCTCTCTGGGGAGGCAAATTCGCCACCATCATCAGCGCCTACGCTCCGACGATGACCAACCCCGACGCCGTCAGTGACAAATTCTACGAGGACCTGCACGCCCTCTTGGCGACTGTGTCGAAGGCGGACAAGTTGATTGTCCTTGGTGACTTCAACGCCCGCGTCGGCACAGACCATACTGCCTGGAGAGGAGTGCTGGGTCCCCACGGTCTCCGCGGCTCAAACGACAACGGCCTGCTGCTTCTCCGCACCTGCGCAGAACACCGCCTCCAGCGGGAAAGCACCCGTATCGGACGCAATCCCTGATGAGGTCTACAAGCGCGGAGGTCCCCAACTCATGGATCACCTGACTGCGCGCTTCCAAGAAATGTGGCGTCAAGGCGAAGTCCTGCAAGATTTCAAACACGCAACCATCGTGCATCTCTACAAGCGCAAAGGGAATCGCCAAGTCTGCGACAATCACCGCGGCATCTCCCTGCTGATCATCGCCGGGAAGATCTTCGCACGAATCCTCCTCAACCGCCTCAATAACCATCTGGAACAGGGCCTTCTGCCGGACAGCCAATGCGGCTTCCGTCGTCATCGTGGGACCACGGATATGATCTTCGCCGCCCGTCAACTTCAGGAGACATGTCAGGAGATGCGGACCCACCTGTACTCTATCTTCGTGGACCTGACGAAAGCCTTCGACACGGTGAATCGTGAAGGACTGTGGAAGATCATGCAGAAATTCGGCTGTCCGGAGCGATTCACTCAGATGGTGCGTCAGCTGCACGACAATATGATGGCGCGAGTCACGGACAGCGGAACTGTCTCTGAGGCATTCGCAGTGACTAACGGAGTGAAGCAGGGCTGCGTACTGGCGCCTACCCTCTTCAGTCTCATGTTCTCTGCCATGCTGATGGACGCCTACCGCGACGAACGCTCCGGGATCCGCATCGCCTACAGGACGGACGGTCATCTCCTGAATCAACGGCGGATGCACTTCCAATCGCGCGTATCCACAACCACCGTTCACGAACTCCTCTTCGCCGACGACTACGCCCTAAACACCTCCTCGGAAGAGCAGATGCAACGGAGCATGAACCTGTTCTCTGCCGCCTGCGAGAACTTCGGTCTGGTCATTAACACGCAGAAGACGGTGGTGATGCATCAACCGCCACCCAACTCAGCCACAGCCCCCAACGCGCCGCCGCAAATCAGCGTGAACGGAACCCAACTGCAGGTGGTGGAGAACTTCCCGTACCTGGGCAGTACTCGCTCCCGCAACACCAAGATCGACGACGAAGTCGCCAACAGGATCTCGAAAGCCAGTCAAGCCTTCGGTCACCTCCAAAGCACAGTTTGGAATCGCCACGGTCTTCAGCTGAGCACGAAGCTGAAGATGTACAAGGCCGTCATCCTGCCGACACTACTGTATGGAGCGGAGACTTGGACAGTGTACGCAAAGCAGGTACGTCCTCTGAGCCACTTCCACCTCAGCTGTCTTCGACGCATCCTGAGGCTAAAGTGGCAGGATCGAATCCCCGACACTGATGTGCTGGATTGGACGGGAATCCTCAGCATCTACGCCATACTGAGGCAAATGCAGCTGCGTTGGAGCCGCCACCTGGTGCGCATGGACGACGAGCGACTACCCAAACGACTCTTCTAAGGAGACTTCGCGACGGGTTCTCGCCGTCAAGGAGGACAGATTCGCCGTTACAAGGATACCTGAAATCCTCCCTGAAATGCCTGCAAATCAACCCCACCAACTGGGAGGGACTCGCACTCGATCGACCGACCTGGAGGAGGACAGTGAAGACAGGCGCTGCGATCTACGAAGCCAACCGCATTGCTGCCGCCAAAGCGGAACGTGAAACCCGCAAATCACAACTTCGCCCAGTAAGCAACGCCGCCGCACAACCGCTTTCAACGTGTCCTCGATGTCAACGGACATTCCGTGCTCGAATCGGACTTGTTGGACATCTTCGGATTAAATGCGCCTCTCGAACGGCACCAACCATCGTCCCCCCGCCTGCCTCTTCCTCCTCCTCTCCGCCGCCAACTAACCCTGACAATTCTTCTGACCCACCACTTCCATCCTCCTTCTCCTTCTCCTCCTCCAACAACAACCGCAACCACCCCCCCCCTCTCCCGATTCCAGTGATGAGGATCAGGACTACACCTGCCCTCACTGCGACCGTACCTTCACCTCACACATCGGCCTGGTCGGTCACTTGCGAATCCATCGCACAGAGACTGGCGAACCAGTGCGTGAAGCACCAACCTACACCCACCGCACTCGCCTCCACTGCCCACACTGCCCTCGCACCTTCAGGCATCGCATGGGCCTTTTCGGCCACGTGCGCATCCACGAGAGCGGCCTTGACCGCACTCCCGACACATCCACCACATCCGACACATCCACCGTGCACACCCCCACCCTCGTTCCATTCGTCCGCGCCACCACCACCACGGCCGCCTCCTCTGTAGCTGACACTGACACCGCCGACTTCTCATGCCCACACCGCCCACTCGCATTCACCTCACGCATCGGCCTGGTCGGTCACTTGCGAATCCATCGCACAGAGACTGGCGAATCAGTGCCTGGAGCACCTACTTATACGCACCAAGCTCGTCTCAACTGCCCACACTGTCCTCGCAATTTCAGGCATCGCATGGGCCTATTCGGCCACATGCGCATCCACGACGACCTGCGGTAGACAACCGCCGGTCACACCACACATTCACTCACTCCCTACCTCCTCCACCACAACCATAACCCCACCAGAAATCAAGACTCACACACCTCATGCACCCAACTGCCACCTCCCATGCAAGTGGGAAGTCCGCATCTCGACTCGGTCCCCATGCGGCTTCGGCCGCACGGGGACTTGAGTCCGAGACTATCCCGACACGTCAAGCGTCGTGGATAGGAAGGTTGCTGATTGACGCCCGCTCCCGGTTCACGCAGTTCGTCGCGTTGTGTGTGTGTGTGTGTGTGTTGTGTGGAGTGGCGGACTGGTGGGAAGGGGACGGGCTGAAACAGCACCATCCACAGCACTCTCACGCAAGTGAGAGACACGCCGTTCAACCCCCGTTGTGTGAAATCCTGGTGTTGTGTGTATGGGGGCCAGGTCGTGCCGTGGCGCGCGCGGTCATGGTCAGTCGACCATGACAGCCACCGCGCCCATTCCCCACTCCAGTCTGCTGACCGGCTCGGACAGCGGCTGGGGTGTGGGAGTGGGAAGGGAGAGTGAGGTCGACGACTCAGCGCACTTTCTCCTCACTATAAATAATCTGACTCGTTTGAAGCTATCACGGTGCGCTAAAAGTCGTGGCTTGGAAAGTTGCCAACTGACGGGGTATCTTGGACCTCCTCCTTGACCGGAGGCGGTCTGAGAGTCAGGCTGCAATGGCCCCTTTTTAATGTGGCCTTTATGGCACTCCCATCACTGTGTGGGATCCGAGCCAGGCGTTGGCGGCACGCCCAGGTGCGGCTTCGGTCGTGCCAGCCTCCAAATCTCTCTTGTGTTGGTTGAAATCCTGGTTATTTGTTGTGTGGACCAGGGGGTGTGGTGGAACGCAGAGGTGAGGATCCGTCCGAGCCATCCACCTGCGGCCTCTTTCGTCTCCGGTTTTCTTAACTCTGTCTTGACACCGGGCTTGGGCGAGGGAGGAGGAGAGAGTGTAGGTAGATGCTACGCAAGTCTACCGGCACTATAAACCCCTGCGTAAGTCACCGTCCCTGCTCCCATTGCTGCTGCAACTGTGGGGCACACGGTGTACATCATCGAAACCGATGGTCGAACTGTCATGTATAGATGGTGACATCACGACATTTGCGGGTAGGGCATTCCATGTTTTCAGCAGCTGAACAGAGAAGGAGAACTTCCGCACATCCAGCCTTGCTTGCTGAGTGCGCAGTTTAAACGGGTGACCTCGGAGGTTGGTCGTGGTAGTAAATTCAAAAAGTCCTCGAAGGCCAGGCTGCAATCCAACCCCTTTACATTGCGGAATGCTTGCAAGAGATCCCGCGAGGTGTCCAGTAACTCAAAGGAAAGAGGTTCAGATTTACTAGGCGGGTTGCATAAGGAAAGGAGCTTTTACCCCTAACCATCTTCGTGGCTCTCCTCTGAACTCTTTCGAGGCAGTTTTAATCCTAAACCGCCCATGGTCCCCAGGCTTGTATGCCGTATTCCAAGTGCGGACGCACGAATGTTTCAAATGTCTTTGAGAAATGCGTCATCCTCAAAATGCATAAATGAATGCTTGATGGCGTACACTGCGGACATCGCGCCTTTTGTCACTCTCGAACACTGAGTGGATGGTTTTAGGGACATTATCGTCAGCACACTGAGGCCCTTTTGGGCTTCGAAGTATCGTAAGCTGCACCACTCTGAAAGTAGCTTCTTGTGCTGGCGGATCTGGCTGTGTTGCTTAAACTGAGTATGCCACAACTACCAACGTTAAACACCAGGATCAAACGGTTTGACCACTCCCCCAACCGATTTAGGCGCATCTGCAGTTTGTCTTTGCCCACAGGACACCCCAGACTGCCCTTAATATCTTCATGTCGTCTGCATACACTGATGCATTGTAGTCCATGGCTCTTGCACAGTCGTCCACGTATATTAAAATTGGTCCCAGTTCTGATCCATGGGGGACACCACCCTTGACCACAGCAGCTGAAACCTGCCAAATCGCCGGGCCCAGATAGAATTCCCGCCCTAGCACTTCGCGAACTTGCTAATGAACTGTGTAAACCCTTATCCGCAATATTTCAAAAGTCATTTGAAGACGGCGAGCTACCGGAAGAATGGAAGTGCGCACTGATTACTCCGATCCATAAAGGAGGCTCAAGACTTGACTGCGGAAATTATCGTCCTGTCAGTCTTACTTGCATCGCGTGTAAAATAATGGAACGCATTATCAAAAGACACTTGATGAAATACCTGGAACAGAATAAAATATCGTGCGATGCCCAACACGGCTTTCGTCCAGGGCGCTCCTGCCTAACGAGTGTTCTTTACTCACACGAGAAATGGACACGAGCTACCGATAAGGGTTTTCCAGTAGATGTCATATTTTTTGACTTCAAGAAGGCCTTTGACAGTGTCCCACACAGGCTTCTTTTGCAAAAGATCTGGGATGTAGGGATTCAAGGTAGAATGTTTAAGTGGATCAGAAGTTTTCTGTCCTCCAGACTACAAAGAGTCGTCGTTAGTAATTCTAACTCGGAATGGATAAAGGTGGAAAGTGGTGTCCCACAGGGTTCTGTCTTAGGCCCAGTACTCTTCCTGATTTATGTTAATGACTGCATCAGGGAAGTGAATTGCGAGGCTCTCATGTTCGCGGATAACATAAAAATATGGAGTGAATTCAAGTGTGATGATGACGCAGAGAAGTTGCAGTCGAACATCAACAAACTGTGTGCTTGGTCGAACAGATGGCTTTTGAAGTTTAACGTGTCCAAATGCGTGGTTTTGCACCTGAACACCGGCCGCAATGCCTCTCCCAAACACCAGTACTATATTGACGGGACGAGGTTAGAAACTGTGGAAAGACACAGAGATCTGGGTGTATGGACGACCACAAACCTATCGCCATCAGAACACTGCAGAAAGATGGTCCAGAAGGCAACTAGTACTCTACACTGGATCAGACGTGCATTTAAAATATTTCCTCCCGAACTCTTCGAAAGACTCTTTGGTGTCTTTGTAAGACCTCATCTAGAGTATGGAATGCCAGCAGCTTCACCATGGATGAGGAAGGATATCGACTTACTCGAACAGGTGCAACGCAGAGCGACAAAGATAGTCGACGGTCTAAAGCATTTATCTTATCAGGAGAGGCTAAATTTGCTTGGCCTATTCCCTCTCTCTTATAGACAAATAAACTGCAGTCTACTCTGGACGTTCCGGATTGTTCGCGGCCAGGGTTGCTCATTAAGAGCAGAGGATTTCTTTGAGTTCGCCCGTGCAAACCAACTACGCGGCCATGCATTCAAAGTCGGGAATGAGCGCACACGTTTAGACCGACGAAAATTTTCATTCAGCCAGCGGGTTGTCAGGCCGTGGAACTCGCTTCCAAGCGAGATGGTGACGGCTGACACAGTTTGTGTGTTTAAAAGAAAACTTGCTCGCCTAGTTTTCGACAGAAATCGGCATGTACATCATGCCTATGCACAGCCAGTTTTGTAAAATCTGTCATATACAATCTTCCGCACTAATTTACAGTGACCCCATGCACTACCTTATGATTACGATTGAACTGTGACCCAATCACATTTTAAATGCCTGCAAATTTATTTTATTTTTGAGTATGAATCTGCGAAAGCACTGTACATAAATAGGGTCATCAAGGGCTCTGCCTGTAACCCTTCAATATACATACACACATACAGGATCTCATTTTCCTTGGTCAATGCTCGCAACCTGCTGTCGACTCAAAAGGAAGGTTTCGATCCAGCTCGGGAGGTTGTCACCGATCAGTTTTTGTAACAGTCTCTGATGTCGCATAGTGTTGAACGCCTTCTGGAAGTCCATGAAGGCTATGTGGACCGCGTGCCTGTCGTTGAGAGCTCGGGTCCAGGTCAGAAGAGATTGCAACAAGTTTGTCGTGTAGGAGCTTCCTTTATGGAACCCACGTTGGCATTTGGATAGCAGGCTATGAACTTCCAGGAAATGCATCAGTTCACTCTTCATGATCCTTTCCATAACTTTGCAGATAATGTGTGTCAGGCTTATGGGTCTGTAATTCATCGTCGATGCCCAGCAACATCCTCTGTACACCGGAGTAATATGCACCAACTTCCAATCGACAGGAAGTGTTCCGATGTGAAACGACGTTTGAAAGAAAATCGACAAAGTTGCAGAAGGCTCACTGGCAAGTTCTTGGAGAAGCCTGGGTTGAATCTCGTCTGATTCTGGTGGCCCGGATTCATTCAATGCCTCTAATTCTCTTCGGAATATGCCTTCTGAGAGGAGTACATTACTTAAGCTTGGAGTCGGCAGTTTTTCCGTAGATTGAGGAAGGAACCTTGTCCCATTTGTATAGGCGGATTGGAAAAGCTGTGGAAAATAAGCAGCCTTAGAATAGAATAAGTTTATTAAAGCGCCCCTTCGGTACTGTGAGTCTCCTTTGAACACAGGAAAATAATCTTAACAAAGTCATCCATTTCGACCGCACTTTGACCTCATTTGTTTTGTGTGTCTGGTTAGCCAATAGGGCGCGAATTGCGAGTTTGTTTTAAGTTAAAAAAAAACCTGAGTTCCACGAAAAAATAATCGCAAAAGTTTAAACAAGGAACGATATGTACAATATACAAACTGAAGTGTGCAGATTGGTAGCTTCTGAGGTGCCACGAAAAATATGTCCTTCATGGGAACTGAAGAACTTTGAAATCAGCCTAGCCTTGAAAGTGTTTTCCAGTTGGGTAAATTTGGGTATTTTCTAGTTGGTGGTTGTCAGTCTTGAAGTGAGCGGTCCGTCTGGCTGTCCTGTCAGAGAGATCGGCCCTGGTTTAACGTTCTTCGTCATGATAGAATCAGATAAAACAGGGGTTGGTCCGAGCCGGCTTGTTTGATCGGTTCATGATTTCGAAATCACACGGCAGGCAGTATTTCAGACAAACAGCTATAACCTGGACAACTAAGATAGTCGATAATTTAAACGGTATATTGAGTGAATAGAGACGGAGAGAAGAAAAACAAAGAGCGTCAGTAAGCGTACACAAATCCGAAACCAGAGGGAAGGGAAGAACACTCGTAGATTAACGTTGATCCAGAGCAGTTTCTCTAACGATATAGTCTCGATTGCTTTCAGGTTTAAGTACGGGGATCGTAGAGCTGGAGGCTGCTACAGAGGTTGGGATGCGGACTCCGTCAGTAGATCCTGCAGGCACACAAAAAACACACACTACCCCCGTTCCGAAACAGGCGAATTTCGTAAAACAAAAAGAAAACGGTCAGTTCGCTCCTGCCGTATCACAGTTTTCATACCAATGGGTGGTAGTGGTCATATTGTGATGCTTGTTGTGATCAAACGGCGAGAGTAAGTGTGTAGTCTAAGTGCCACCCGTAATCAGGGGAAATCCTATGTTGGAGAGAGAAGGCGGAAGGGACCAAAATGAGGGTTTTATTGTGCACAGAACCCGGGGTTGTCCTCTCAGACGGAAGTGGCCACTGACGAAGCCAGGGCTGGTGTTGACTGCGTCCAGTCAGGCCTGAGAGTCCCTGAGATAGTGGTGGCAGCCGCTTTTGTAGGCTCGTGGGCCAAGCTCAAGTGGTGGCCAGTCAGCGTGTGTTGCATTTGCCGAGGGGTGGTGTGTCAGTGGCTTGTTCCGCTGGTTGCAGGGAGTGGCGCGTTCAAGTGGCCGCATGGGCAGCTGCGACTGCGCGGACGCAGGTATGCCCGAGCTGTTGGTTGTGTGACTTCAGGTCACCTCGTCTGGGACGGTTCGCTGCAAGGGATGAATGACCTTGAGGCAGCGAGGTCTGGAACAATGACGCCAGACCGATCATGATGTCTGGCTGTTACATGCTCTCCAAGTGGCCCATGTTCCTTGATCCTGACGCAATTAGACAATTGGAAAGAAATACCTGAAAGCGAGATTTTCCCAGCATATTCACGCGAGTCTCAGCATTACGGTGGACAGCAACATTGCAGGGAACAGTTAACTAATGATGGACGAAGTTTAGTCCGCTGATTACATGAATTAATGATTTAAATTGTATACTCAAATGAGATAAAACAAGCAGTCGTCTGCCGTGGATTAACAATGAACTTCAAATCGCCTTTCGCAAAGAAATAAGATATAGAGGCGTTTTGACTAGCGGGGAATTCCAAACATTTGCAGGACTACAGGCAACAGCGGGGCATGTGCCAACGCGAAGCATACAGAGTTCGAAAGAATTTTGAGTAAAACATGCTGCAAAACACTTTGGAGCATACAAGATCCTATACAGTTACATGCATAATGGCAGAAAATCAGGACCCGTGTCTGGCATCGAGGTTGCGAAATGGATTATGGAAGACGGATAAGCAAAGAACATCGTCAGTACTCTTTTCCTCCTTTCGGCATGTGTTCGCTCATAAGACTAATACTTTACCTCATCTCTGCACAGAACGACAAAAAATCTGCATTATTTGATTAGCGAGTTAAGCTTAAATCCTCTTTTTCATCGATAATTCCAGAACTACTCCGATTTAAGCCTGCCAAATCGCCTGGTTAAGGTGGAATTCATTCATTTGCCCTTCGAAAATTGGCGGACGTATTGTAAGAGCCGGAATTAATGCTATTTCTAAAGTTCACGGATAACTTAGCCTGGCCTCCAAAAAGAACATTACTACGGAAAACTTCGAAACTCTAAGTATATTATTGTTTGCTTAACCTGCACTTAGTTCAAGGTCTTGGAACGACTCACTAATGGAAATTTGCTGACGTATCTGGAGCAGAGTATCCTACTACGTGCAACTCAACGCGAATTTCCTTGTAGTCACTCATGCCTTACGACTTGTCTTTACTCACAAATAAAACGGGCAGAAACCACATACCAGGGCCGTCCAGTGAATTTCATCTCCGACTCCAGAAGGGCTTTTAAACGCGTGCCTCACCGACAAGTCCTACAAAATATTTAGCATTATATAGTCGAGGCCAACCTTTTAAGGGAATTGAATGTTTCTTATTATGCATGTAACAAAAAGTAATTGTTTGTACGGAAGTATCAGAATGTTTATCAGTGGCAAGCGGTGCCACACAGGGCTCGGTTTTAGGTTCTCTTCCTCGTATGCGTAAACGGTTGGACTGAATATCTTGACTGCAGTTTTATAATGCTTGCAGATGGCATAAAAATCTAGAAAGGAATCAGCTGCGTTTGTGCCGCACAGAAACTGCAAGTAAACATTTATAAGCTAACTGCATAGTCCAACAAATGGCTTCTAGCGCTTACTGCATCCAAATGTGTAGTCTCGCACTTGAAGTCTGGTCGGAGACGTTTCCTAAAATATCGATGCTGCGTGAAAGGGATTCACCTAAAAGAATTGGATACGCACAAAGGCCTAGGTTCTTGGACAAGTTCACACTCGCTCTACTTTTCAATACTGCAAAAGAGCCGTCCGAAAGCCAGCGAACAACATGCATTGGATTAGATGCAATTTCGTAGTCTTTCCTCCCGAAGTGTCCGCGCGGATCTTCAGTACGTTCACCGGACTCCATTTGGAATATGGAATGCCAGCATGGATGTGCTGGATGAACAAAGACGGTAACCCCATCGAGCAGGTGGAACGACGGGCGATGAATGTGGTCGATGGTCTTACAACCCTATCATATCCAGAAAGACTGCCCCAGCTCAAGTTGATCCCCATATCCAATCGACAAGTGAGATGTAACATACACCGACGAAAATCATCTTCCGGTCAGCTGGTAGGTCGACCGCGGAACGCACTAACAGTGGAAGACTTACATCTGATATCATGTTTGCATTCCATAGGCGGTTGGATTGCCTGACCTTTAATGAAAGACGAATCTCATTTCAAGTCTGTCTACGGTCCGCCATAAACTTTGTTTCCTTATTTCATTTCGCATCTAACGCACCACTGTACGTGTGATGTAGAATTCGCCCGCAAACGTTACAAAAGACAGTGCTTGTGTGTCATTACACTCGTAATCTCAAATATACATGAATGTAAGAATAAGTGGAATTATAAGAATTATTTCCGTGACGGGTTGCCCGCCCGGACGCAGGGATCGGCAAAGCCCTTGACTGCTTCTTTTTGCTGTCGAATGTCGTTATTTATTTCCAAATCAAACGGCTGCCTTGGCATCGTATACGTCATCTTGAGAGGCGACTTGTCCTCCTAACACGTGGCCCCGTCTTACGGGCGCGGTCACATGGGAGTTAAGGAGGCCATGACGCCGAAAATGCCGGCATGGGCACTTCCTCGCATAAGTCACCCTGCAGAAACAATTGCTCAGATAAACTACGTCCCGCTAGTGCTTTGTGGAGAATGGGGGTCGATATAGCCAACTTTTAAAATACCAACCAACGGCCTCACCCTTCGGTCCAGCTCAAACAGCTAAATGTCTCTATATGGCCACGCCCATCCCAATCCTGTGAAAATAAATCATGATATTAGTTTTCTTTGACGACTGCGGCGTATTCAATGTACAGAACTCACCCATGCTACTTATGCTGTAAAATATTACAACGCTATTATCAAATTTGAACGACATATGATCACCTGGACTAAGCTATGCTTCACCCCCCCCCTCCCCCCGTTTAATCCAGTCCTTCGCGATCATGTGCTTACAGGAGGTAAAACGTCTTGTCTGATATGTTTGAGATTATAAACCTTCCCCCTGTGTCTTCATAAACTGGGATATACGACTACGACAGTTATTTCCCTTAAATCCATATTATGTAGCGATATGACCTTCAGAATTAAAAGGGCGAAAATTAGAATTTCGTCGCCTACCGTGTATTCGTAAATACCCTGGTTTGAACGAGATGAAACGATTTTTCTCTAAAGGTTACCGTATATAAAGAAATAAAGGGCGTGTTTTTAACTCAGTGGTTTTATCTACAAGGAAATATCGGGTGAAGATATCTCTCGAAAGTATTCCGGATTTACCCTCAGAAATAGATAACCGTTGCTTTTAATTTGTTTTTTTTTGCGCGTTTCATGCAATTTTGTCATGATGCTTCTGGTATTTCCTATTACTCGGTTTCCCCATTTTCAGTAATTTAGCCCTTTTAGTAAGGTGAGATCAGTTCGATATCGAGTCCATTTTAAATGTTCGAGATACCTAGGAAAATTCAAGAGCCATAGATAGCTTTGCGAACGAAGTGTTAAGCCTAAGCACTATTGTTGTGACCAAGCGGGTGAGTGTGTGTTGAGTGAGCTACAATTACCAATTTAACATTCATATTGGAAGGAGAAGACTGAAGGCACCGGAATGTGGGGTTTAGTGTATAAAGAACCCAGGGGGCAGATATTTCCTCTCAGGACTATAAATATCCTGATTCTCTTCATTTTATGAACAGTGGAGCACAGAATTGGCAGAAAAGTGAGCTCCACTTTCTCTTGGAAGATGTTTTGACGTTCAATGGTCAAACGAGTTCACTACAAACTTTAAGGTTCATACTGAACGATCGGTGAGCGCCCCCTAACATCGTATATTCCCGGTCGAAAACCGACAGGGCAACCGGCTCGTGGCCCAGTGGTTAGAGGTGTGGACTTCTAATTAACAAGTCACGAGTTCGAGCCTCGGGTGTTCCACACTTCGGGGTTGGGTATGACTGGCTGACGACGGCCAATAAGCCAGAAATGGCCATTCCAGTCTCCCTTGTCTTTGTCGGTAATGCCATTCTACTGTCAATTATCTCCGCTGTCGACGAGGGCAAGGGTGACTCAGGTCTCGGTGAAATGGGGGTTGGGCGTAGTCACAAAGGCGGCATTGGCGGGCATCAAACACACTGTGCCATATAACGAGGGCTGTGCGCATACGACTTCTTATCTCTACAGATGGGTGGGTGAAATAACTACTCGAGACGTCAGACACCCAACTAACTTCTCAGAGTGAACGTCTCTTTATTAAACCCTGTGCTCGTGTCCAAGGCCTCCCACGAAACTGATCGTTTGTCTAAATACGCAAACCGTATTTTCCCAACTTCTCTGGCAGGAGCCATTTTTTAGGTAAGAAGCTCCTGGGTGCTGCAGATCCCGCTAGCACATAGCCCGATCGGAAGGACAGACTCAAACGGTGGAGGGAGGTGCCATGCCCTCGTCTAAGGACTCACTCGTCTGTTACCTTAGCGTAAGCGATTAACAACGTTGCAAGTGCCGATAACGTTGGTGCGTTCCTCGCGTAGATAACCTTGTAGAAGCAATCGTACACGCAAAGTACTTCCTGATACCTGAGGGCTGGGCCACCTGTTAAAACCTCAGTCATTGGCCTCGACACCTATCCCCGTCCAAAGTAGGTGGACAAAGACTACCCGCCCGACCAGTTCAACCGGTCCATCGACTTCAGGACAAACATTTTTAGCGGGCTCGGATAGTTGCTGCTTTCACAACTGATGCGTTTGCAAAAAAACTGACTAGGCCCCTATTCGGAAACGACTTCGTCCCAAAGACGGCCCTATTGGCTGTCTGCAGGATGACGCGAAACAAGAACAGGAACAAGTCACAAAAGTGTGCTAATTTTCAAAAAATACTCAGTTGTTCGTAGGTCAGCACAAAAGGAAAATTAAAGGAGGCAACAGACGATCGTCGAGGTGGTAGCAGCTGGTAGAGAAAAAGAGAAAAAAGGAACCCTAAATTGTGCTGCAAAGGAGAAAAACAGAAATGGGGGTGAGGTGGTCGATCGTTCCAAAAAATGACCTAATTCACGTCTGAGAGGGGTTTGGGGGGGGGGATAGTTCCTCTGGAGTGGTCTATATGGTACATTATCGCAGAGTCATGCGCGCAAACACAGGGATCAGTGTATTTCACGTAGAAAACGGGGGGAGAGGAGCGAGCGGTTAGGGAGGATGAGTGTGCATGCCAAACAACGACGAGAAAACCGGAGAAGCTGAGACCAGAGAAAGAGGTGGGGGGGGAAGGTGGAGGTAGTCTTCGTTGGCATAGCGACGAGGTCATCAAGAGGGAGAACAAAGTCCGAAGTGCTTAGTGGGAGTAGTAACAAGGATAGACGGTCAAAATTCAGGGAATCAGGCCGGAGATTCAGAAAGTGGCCTTGACGCAGTAGATCGACAGGCAGTCTGAACCGGACGGGGCGGCGCCGTTGTTGAGGAAGCAGCAGCGGTACTTGCCGAGGCATTCTGAAGATGTTGAACGCACTCAAGGGCCTCGGAAATGCATTCTGGGTGAGATACCAGAAGTCTAGAAGAGAACGATAGCCATACAAGGTAGATACCAGGAGAGAAACAAGCATAGGTTAATGTGCAAAGACTTGATAAACCAGTTTTACCCACAGAAAAACAATTGACGCTAGGGTCAGGCTTTCGAGCCAGTGCGTACCTTCAACTGCCGGTAAGCAAACCTTCTACCACACGAGTTAGGAAGGAAAAGACAACTGAGGGCGTCGGACCAAGTAGACGTGTGCAGCCTTGAAATTACTTTGTCGAAACCTACGGAAGCCAGAAAGGCAGGCTGAGTGACCTCGAGCATGAGAGTTCTTCTATAACAGTAATGGTCAGTTGGGAGCTACTTGGTCCCTCGTACGTAAAAGCCCCAAGATACCTCACTTTGAGAGACGAAAGGCCGAAATTCTGGCCTGCGACCCACTTGCTCGAGGAAGGTTTCGTTGGCAACGGCAGGATGCCTGAAATTTGTAGAACTGATGTGCCTCAAAAAACCGCAGTACACCATAAAACGGCAAAGTATGGGACCCAAAAGGGCAAGCGAGGAAAGTTACGCAGTAGCATCAACTGACGTCCGTGGTGAAGAGAGGAGGGGTCGGCCGGACGTCACGTGATCAGTGTGGAACTGTTTCATCGACATGCTCAAGACGTCGACTGCAACCCGCGCGAGCAGTAACGACTGGTCAGTTCGCCGGTTGACGAGACAGAGAGGCCCTGACCTGACGGCCGTAGAGGGGAGAGAGTCATACGTGCCCGCCAGCGGTCGGCCACGGAAAGGTCAAAGCTAATCCGCAGTCAAAGGGCAGATCATCATTCGTGCGTCGAGCAGTTACAGTACAAGGAAGTCGTCGAGATCACATAAATAGAATTTGTGGGACTGATTTATGCAGACGTCTAAACAGAACATGAGAATAGGAACCGTCCGCAACTATGGTGGCTTTGAGCCAGCTTCACGTGAAATTAGGGCTAGGTCTAAGGTAAGGGTTAGGATTAAGTTAAGAATTAGGTTTGAGGTTCGATTTAAAGTTGACGTCAACATAAGCCGGGATCAGCATTGAGGTTAGGGTAGAGGCTAGTGTTGACCGCGAAGCTAAGGTTTAAGGTAGAGCTAGGGTGAAGATTAGGACAACGGTTTAGTTTTCTGTTAGTGCTATTGGCGGAGAATATTTTGCCCTTTCTAGAATTATGCGCAGGTCCACTTAGGCGGGGCGCCCCTATTTCCATGTCCTGTTTAGACGTCTGCATATGTCAGTCCTGCCATAAAAACCAGCAGGAACAACCACTTCACCACTTTTATGATAGAACCGAGGAAGTCTCCGAAATGTCAGTGCAAATGCAGTTTGATCCACAAACTATTTTTTTTCACTGGGCGTGAGAAACGCCAAAAGACCTAGAATCTCACCTACTTCAAATTATATTTCTTGGGAGGTAAGGAGGTGGGTTGAAAGTAAACAAGGCGGAACCTCCAATGACTGTACGTACCGCTTGATGTGATTAACCATTTGCTGCTTGGAAATCTCCTGCAGCCTAGACATCAGAGAGGACTTCGGAGGCTGTCGGGCTGGACTGTTGGCTGCGTCGACAGTTCCTGCCTCTGAGGCTGCAACAAGGGTCCAGCAGCCGGCCACCAAGAGGGGAGCGTTGAAGTTTTCGAGCAGTTGACAGAGGTCTGGGTGCTCAAGTTGAATCGCCAGCCAACGGGCCACTGTGGCATCCGAGGTCTCCCAGGCGCGCACTGCCTCGGCCAAGTCGGAGGATGCTGAGGGCTGGACGTCGGCTAGACTGAATACGGGAGGAGCGATGCTGTCTCCAACTGTCTCATTACACGCGGTGGCGCCTGAGAAAGTCAGACAGCTCTCGAGTGTCTCTTTGGATAGGTGATCCTGGATAAACCACCGCCGCAGTCGTGTCAGATCTCGCCGAACCGACGCAGACCGCTGAGCGCCTGTATATTAGGGTAAATCCGAGTAGTAGAGATAGTTAAACCAAGAGACATTTAACAGGAACAACAATTTGCCAACATGGTGCGCGAAATGTACTAGACCAAGAATTAGCTTACTGAAGTCGGGTAAGCTTGTAATAGCAAGTGTACAAGTACGACAAGGCAGTGCATAAGATTTAACTGATATAAATTACACTTTACGATGGCAACCACTTGTACGGTTGGCGCACTCATTAAAGGCAAATGGTGAAGTGGCGTCTGAAATTTACCGATTTGAGCGATTAGATAGCAGGCCCGCTCTGCATCGGAGAGGAGAACCGCATCGGGCTCAGCGTTGAGTTCACTGGAGTGTGTCAACTCCCGCAAGTCTGATCGGGGAACTCCAAGAACCTCAAGTGGCATCCGGGAAGAGGGTGATTCACAGTCGCTCGAGGTCCGCAGTCGACAGTCAACGGCTCCTAGACAAAAAGAAGCGGAGGGCATAAGAGAATGAAACTTTGAACTTCAATTGTTACTTGTGGTTTGTCCGATGACTTCAATCAATCATATCCAGATCCCCCCGGAAGGGTAAAGAGCTAGGATCACTAAATGAGCTTGCTAGCCCACCTATGAAGCCCTGGTGTTCACTTTCTGCTAACCGTGTTTGGGAGCACTTAACGTCCCGGGAAAATGTCCTTCGCTAGACTTTGCCTCGAAGCTTAAGTCTAGGGCCTTCCGGAGTTGCAAGCAGAACGGTTAAAAGTCAAAAGGAGAACTTACGGGACCACAAACGAGTGCGCACTTTTCCTTTGTCTTGATGGCTCCACCGAACCTCTGCCTCGGCTTCCTCGTCGTTCTCTTCTGAACAGCGATCACCCGGAGTCGGAGGAACAGCGTCAGGGGTGTTCAGCGGGTTCTGAGCCTGACGCAGAAGTCGGACAGCCTCCAATTCGAGGAGACGACGAGAGAGGCGAGCGAAGAAGAAAGCGCGACTTGAGCGCCAATCCACTGTTCCGTGCACCAAGCCCCGTGCAGTCATTCGACCCGGGGTATCGTGAAGGTCGGCGAAGCGATGTGCCACCTAAGTGTTTGAGCGTGGATTGATTTATACAACTACACAATATAGACTTCAGTGTTTAGCCGATGTGCTTACAGCTGTCTTCCAGTATGCAATTTCTGGACAGCATACTTCAGAGGCGGACAACAATGGGGCAAAGGACCTGTGGATCGTGTCAAATAGGGTTTTATGTTGACATCCATTTGCAGCAGGCGTACTGCTACAGTAATCCGGGATTTTCTTACGGCAAAAAAGTGGACTGTTCTGCTCGAGTCATGATTCTCAGGCCCGCAATCCATCAATAAGCGCAATGACCTCCCGTTACCGTATTCTGTGCTGTGATTTTCCCTGGGCAGGGAAATCAGTCACGTGGGAAGGGCGCGGGTGAGCAATGATCCCAGTGGCAGTGGGCTAATTTGTCGAGCAATCGTCACGCCAGCATTCAACATGGATGACGAAATCGCGGCGATTAACGATTCGGACGCGGACTGGGAAGCCATCATCGCATCAATTACGACCCCCAGTGGTGATCTCGAGAACTGTTAATTATAGTGTGCATATGGTCCCATGGCAGCCACGTGCTATAAATACTGCGCTCCTTGTGCCGCCATTACCCTTATCTGCAACTGTCCCTGATGATGGATTCGAGTGAGAATTGCAAACGGCAGGCCAACAAATTTCTTGTTCCAGTGATCGCACCTTTGTCTTCTGTTCTGCAAGTCAATCACGTGACCTAAATCCAGTCAGATGCGTACTTCGAGCCCTGAGGACAAAAGGCAATCTGAACTATGTTGCCCCAAATATATGGGCTGGACGCACAGGTACGATTCAAGCAATAATAGGAAGACATGCGTCAGTGAGTCAATTAATGCATCTCGCATCACGTGTCCGAAGTGCCATTCTGAAAAAAGCACGGCAGTTCGACTGTTGCAAGCGATGACGGCGCCGGTTTACAGAGGGAGAGGGAGAGAGAGAGAGCGAGAGAGAGAGGGAGGGAGAGGGAGTGACGAGTACGCTCACTACGGATGGAAGAGAGTATTTGCATCTCTTTTCCCGTTAGGATGAAGTCCTCAAAGTCGGAGTAGCAGAGGTCGATCGAGGAAGAGGGGGTGGACTGCAACAACCGTACTTAATCCAGGCTTCTTCATATCCTCTTCAACAGTTAGGATAAGGAATTAATTTTGGTCGCAGCAACATTGCATGAATAGAAGCGAGTAAAACAATTCTTACTGTCAACCAAGCCTTTGCAGATTGGACGTTGAGAATAAATCTAAACTGGGGTCCAACAGCGCAGGATGGATATCAGTAGGGGTGGAAAATCTATTTGCGCTATCCGCCTGTGTAAGATAAAGGCCAGATTCTGCATATTAACCATGACGAAGGCTTACCTGTTGATAAATAGGCAACAACAGATGTTGCCTGGCGACTAGCCGTTCCTGAAGACCCTTAAGGGTAGAGGACGAGGCAGAAGTCGTTGCAGTCGCGTTACAGGTGCCCGATGACTGCTGAGGCTGCAACAGCTGTTGGCGTCCCGTGCTGCGTGCCTTAATCTCCTCGCTCAGTCGGTGGCACTCATCATCCAGACGATTTATGGTAGCAAGCAGGTCCGCTGTGCGGTACTTAATCTCCACCGTGCCCTCCGGTTCCAGCACACCGCCACGACAGGTGTCGGGGCTGCAGAACAACTCCATGTTGTCCGGATTGATGGCCGGATCGATGACAACCCAGGCTCCGCCGCGCAACTCAGCATGCGGCGGCAGGTAGACGAAGACAGGATTTGTGTAAGTACGCAGGGATTCCACAATCATTGCTCCAAACTTTAGCACCTTGTAGGGGGAAGCCAGAGGGAACAGACGCAGACCCATTAATATGACTTTCAATAGGGCATACCTCAGTGGGTAACAATATCAAAATCAGTATGATTACTATCGAAAATGGTACTAGTAGAAAAATTAGGATAAAGCCAGATGCCCCTACATATGTTCGCCCTCGGAAAGCTGCGGCGTCAGATGACCTTGACGCTGTAACCGAAGTGACGCCTCGCACAACGCATACTACACCCAGTGATAGAGATGAGATGCCAGTCAAAAGCAGGTGCATAGGCACCAGTTAATTAGTTAAACAATTTCCCGACGCTGACAGAGGGGCCGGACCACATTTCCCTACGTGATTCGCTACCCTTCTTTCAAGTAAAAAATTGAAGAAAACGCAATTTACTTCTAAATGAGCAAAAAGAATGAATATTTTCGGGTATGTTTTCTAATGAAATATATTCGAATTGATAGAGGCATCGAAAATCAACGAGAAACGGCCACATAAGTTAAATAGTCATTTTTTACGGTGAAGCTTTTGGAGGCGGCTAAAAAGAAGTCCGTTCGAAAGCCGGCATCCCGAAGTAACTGAAATGTCTTGGGATTATGCCGGCGGACGATCAGTATTACAACTAAACGCATTTCAGTCAGTATATTGGGAGTAAACGGTAGAACCCCGTGGTACAGATGTAAGGAAAAATAGTTAAATTGCAAAAATTTTGTTAGCAGTTTGAGTAAGAAGAATTCATAAATCTAGTAATGGAACACAAATACGAAAGGGGCACGGCTTTCGCGAAATAATTGCGAAAAACTTTGTTCACCGCATTCGGACTGTGAAAATTTCCATAGGGTCACGTTTAACGCACAAAAAGGGTCGGTTGAAATAATGTTAGTAGTATATTTATAGTCATTTAAGTTATTCGTTAGATCAGGCTTCGGCAGTTGGGTTGCCTTTCAGCATCCAGGTGAGTATCCAGTTGTCTCGACAGGGGAATTAACAACATACGCCGGCAAAGAGTTCCATTGGCGAATGACCCTCTGTGAGAAAAAGGAGGAACGTTGATTTGTGTGGCACAGTTCCCTTTTAAGCTGGCAATCATGTCGTCTGAGACTAGACTTGGGTGTCATTTCAAAAAACGTTTCCCAGTCGACATCCAGATTAAGTCCTCTTAGCAACTGGAACGTTGCTATGAGGTCAACTCTGCCCTGCCTGT
>CACRXP010000066.1:606462-645493 GCA_902702965.1 Spirometra erinaceieuropaei
AATAGGCAACAGCATATGTTGCCTGGCGACTAGCCGTTCCTGCAGACCCTTAAGAGTAGAGGATGAGGCAGGAGTTGTTGCAGTCGCGTTACAGCTGCCCGATGACTGCTGAGGCTGCAACAGCTGTTGGCGTCCCGTGCTGCGTGCCTTAATCTCCTCGCTCAGTCGGCGGCACTCATCATCCAGACGATTTATGGTAGCAAGCAGGTCCGCTGTGCGGTACTTAATCTCCACCGTACCCTCCGGCTCCAGCACACCGCCACGACAGGTGTCGGGGCTGCAGAACAACTCCATGTTGTCCGGATTGATGGCCGGATCGATGACAACCCAGGCTCCGCCGCGCAACTCAGCATGCGGCGGCAGGTAGACGAAGACAGGATTCGTGTAAGTGCGTATGGATTCCACAATCATTGCTCCAAACTTTAACACCTTGTAGGAGGAAGCCAGAGGGAACAGACGCAGCCCCATTAATATGACTTTCAATAGGGCATACCTCAGTGGGTAACAATATCAAAATCAGTATGATTACTATCGAAAATGGTACCAGTAGAAAAATTAGGATAAAGCCAGATGCCCCTACATATGTTCGCACTCGGAAAGCTGCGGCGTCAGATGACCTTGACGCTGTAACCGAAGTGACGCCGCGCACAACGCATACACCCAGTGACAGAGATGAGATGCCAGTCAACAGCAGGCGCATACGCACCAGTTAATTGGTTAAACTATTTCCCAAAGCTGACAGAGGGGCACGGGTCGCTTTTTCGTACTTGACTCGCTACCATTGTTTCAAGTAAAAGAATTGAAGAAGACGTGATTTACTTCTAAAGGAGGAAAAGAATGAATATTTTCATGTACGTTTTCTAAGGAAATATATTCGAATTTATAGGGGCATCGAAAATCAACGAGAAATAGTCATATTAGTTAAATAGTCATTTTTTTACGGTGGTTTTTGCAGGCGGCTAAATAGAAGTCCGTTCGAAAGCCGGCATCCCGAGGTAACTGAAATGTCTTGGAATTATGCTGTAAGACGATTAATACTACAACCCGATTTAAGTAATCTGTTCGAGTCCTAAACGCATTTCGGAATTTCGGTTCAGTCAGTATATTGGGAGTAAACGACAGAAGCCCTGAAAACTCCATTTAGACGGTACAGATGCAAGGGAAAATAGTTAAGTTGCAAACATTTTACTTGCAATTTTAGTAAGAAGAATTCAGAAATCTAATAATTGAACACAAATTCGAAAGGGGTATGATATTCGCGAAATAATTGTGAAAAACTTTGTTCACCGCATTCGGACTGTGAAAATTTCCATACGGGTCACGTTTAACGCACAAAAAGATCTGTTGAAATAATGTTAGTAGTATATTTATAGTCATTTCAGCTTTCCGTTAGGGCAGGCCTCGGCGGTTCGAGTTGCCTCTCAGCAGGTGAGTATCCAGTTCGCGCTTGAACACACTCACGGTAGGGGAATTAAAAACATACTCCGGCAAAGAGTTCCACTGGCGAATGACCGTCTGTGAGAAAAAGGAGGAACGTTGATTTGTGTGGCGCAGTTCCCTTTTAAGCTGGCAATCATGTCGTCTGAGATTAGACTTGGGTGCCATTTCAAAAAACGTTTCCCAGTCGACATCCAGATTAAGTCCTCTTAGCAACTGGAACGTTGCTATGAGGTCAACTCTGCCCTGCCTGTACTGCAGGGGATAGAGGTTCAAGGCCCTCAGGCGCTGCTCGTACGTAAAATTTTTGAGGCCATGAACAGCCTTTGTGGCACGCCGTTGTACAACTTCAAGGATATCTATATCCTTGAATGAGTTGCATGAGTTAGCATATATACTGTATTTTGTACTCGCTTGATTCTTCGGTCGGATCTTACTTCGTAGCCGCACCTGCAGTAGGCAAGCCCCAGCCGCCAGTCATACGGGATCGATGGTAACAGGGGGTTTAACCCTAACCCCGACCCCTGACCCTTAAGCCTAACCCCTAACAGGCACGGCTACGAAATAAGATCTCGCCGATTTTTCTGCCCTCTGGCTTGGATGAGTGCGATGACGCGCCTAATAACACTGTTCAGCTCATTCTATGTCAGAGGCTATTTAAGGTGTTTTATATATGTTGGGAGTGCCTACACTCCCAAAAAACAAGAGCCAGCCAACCACTGGAGGTCACGTGCGTTTTCTCTGCAGCGCTGTCACCTTAATCGTAGCGCCTCTCCATTGGTACTTCCCCTCGGGCGTGATCGATCTGCGTACTGGAGTTATCCACCTGCTCGCCTGGGATGTTCTTCCCGAAGGGCATTGGGCCGAATGCCGGCGAACCACAGTAGGGCGTCATGAATATGCGTTGCTTCCAGTTAATCTTGACTTGCAATTTTCTAATACACGTTTTCGTGGCCGGTCGCGTTCTCCTTCTCTGCGGCGTTGGTATTGGGGACAAGGGTCGGGTACGCATACACTCCCACGAGCTTTCAAGTACCAGACCGGGTCATAACATAATTATCCAGCATGTGTCACCCCCAATATCGTTGGTAGAAGTAGACTTCGCAAACGTTATAAGCACAAAGCTATCTACAGTGACGATGTTGCATGTGGTAGACTACGGAGGGAGGCCGTCGGCCACATAAACCACTGTATCCAATCCCATCTCAGGCGGGCTTGAATCGGCCTTGTCGCTGATATGAGAGAAAGAAGGGTGAGTAAAGTCGGTCCAGGGCGGATGCAGCATCCGTCGTCCTAACAGTGTACAACAAAAGCGTTCTTAACTCGTTACTAAAGTTTATGGGCCACGGTCTACGAACTGACACGACAACTCGGTCCACTACTGTGAACTGACAACCAGCTTGTAATGACTCTTCTTCGGTGCGATTCATAGGGCACGCTCGCTCCAACCCGTACGATACACGTAGATGCGGCTTTAGTTTTATCGTCAACTGCGCCTGCACCCGTTACAGAGGCCTGTGGAACGGGTGTGATCGATGCTTTAAAAGTCTGCTTCGTTGGTTATAAATTCGTGCGCGAGGCAAGACAGTGTCCCTCCAGAGCCATTGGATGTTCGCTACTTGAGACAACAGACTTATAGCATGATGCCAGAAATGGCTGTAGTCTTGTTCCATCATCACTTCTGTCAATTACTTAGACTCGATGAGTAAGTTGGCTTATGATTATTTCATATTGACCCAACTGTGAAAAACTCGGCGCCTCGGTGGGATTCGAACCCACGCAGTAAGGGGAAGGCTTTAGTACAGCCAACGCTCTAACCATTTGAGCTACGAGGCCCCGCTGGACGACGCGAGTTTGATCACATTTGGGTCAAGTTACCCGCCCAACCTATCATTATTTCACTCTATAAATCTTCCTCAGATCACTTGTAATACACAGATAGCGTCGCAGTCGCGTTACAGCTGCCCGATGACTGCTGAGGCTGCAACAGCTGTTGGCGTCCCGTGCTGCGTGCCTTAATCTCCTCGCTCAGTCGGTGGCACTCATCATCCAGACGATTTATGGTAGCAAGCAGGTCCGCCGTGCGGTACTTAATCTCCACCGTGCCCTCCGGTTCCAGCACACCGCCACGACAGGTGTCGGGGCTGCAAAACAACTCCATGTTGTCCGGATTGATGGCCGGATCGATGACAACCCAGGCTCCGCCGCGCAACTCAGCATGCGGCGGTAAGTAGACGAAGACCGGATTCGTGTAAGTACGCAGGGATTCCACAATCATTGCTCCAAACTTTAGCACCTTGTAGGGGAAGCCAGAGGGAACAGACGCAGACCCATTAACATGACTTTCTCGACGGTAACAATATCAAAATCAATATGATAACTATCAAAAATGGTACCAGTAACAAAATTAGGATAAGGCCAGATGTGCCCACATATGTTCGGTTTCAGATGACCTTGACGCTGTAATCGAAATGACGCCTAGCACAACGCATACTACACCCAGTGACAGAGATGAGATGTCAGTCAAAAGCAGGCGCATAGGCACCAGTTAACTAGTTAAAAAATTTCCCAACGCTGACAGAGGGGCCGGACCACTTCTCCCTACGTGATTAGCTACCATTCTTTCATGTAAAAAATTGAAGAAAACGCAATTTACTTCTAAATGAGCAAAAAGAATGAATATTTTCAGGTATGGTTTCTAATGAAATATATTCGAATTTATAGGGGCATCGAAAATCAACGAGAAACAGTCATATAAGTTAAATAGTCATTTTTTACGGTGAAGCTTTTGGAGGCGGCTAAAAAGAAGTCCGTACGAAAGCCGGCATCCCAAAATAACTGAAATGTCTTGGGATTATGCCGGCGGACGATCAGTATTACAACTAAACGCATTTCAGTCAGTATATTGGGAGTAAACGGTAGAACCCCGTGGTACAGATGTAAGGGAAAATAGTTAAATTGAAAAAAATTTTGTTTGCAGTTTGAGTAAGAAGAATTCATAAATCTAGTAATGGAACGCAAATACGATTGGGACATGGTTTTCGCGAAATAATTGCGAAAAACTTTGTTAACCGCATTTGGACCGTGAAAATTCCCATAGGGCCATGTTTAACACACAAAAAGGATCGGTTGAAATAATGTTAGTAGTATATTTATAGTCATTTAAGTTATTCGTTAGATCAGGCTTCGGCAGTTGGGTTGCCTTTCAGTATCCAGGTGAGTATCGAGTTGTCTCGGCAGGGGAATTAACAACATACGCCGGCAAAGAGTTACATTGGCGAATGACCGTCTTTGAGAAAAATGAGGAACGTTGATTTGTGTGGCACAGTTCCGTTTTAAGCTGGCAACCATGTCGTCTGAGATTAGACTAGGGTGCCATTTCAAAAAACGTTTCCCAGTCGACATCCAGATGAAGTCCTCTTAGCAACTGGAACGTTGCTATGAGGTCAACTCTGCCCTGCCTGTACTGCAGGGGATAGAGGTTCAAGGCCCTCAGGCGCTGCTCGTACGTAAAATTTTTGAGGCCATGAACAGCCTTTGTGGCACGCCGTTGTACAACTTCAAGGATATCTATATACTTGAATGAGTTAGCATATATACTGTATTTTGTACTCGCTTGATTCTTCGGTCGGATCTTACTTCGTAGCCACATGTGCAGTAGACAAGCCCCAGCCGCCTGTCATACGGGATCGATGGTAATGGGGGCTTTAACCCTAACCCCGACCCCTGACCCTTAAGCCTAACCCCTAACAGGCACGGCTACGAAATAAGATCTCGCCGATTTTTCTGCCTTCTGGCTTGGATGAGTGCGATGACGCGCCTAATAACACTGTTCAGCTCATTCTATGTCAGAGGCTATTTAAGGTGTTTTATATATGTTGGGAGTGGTGCCTACACTCCCAAAAACAAGAGCCAGCCAACCACTGGAAGCCACGTGCGTTTTCTCTGCAGCGCTGTCAACTTAATCGTAGCGTCTCTCCATTGGTTTTTCCCCTCGGGCCTGATCGATCTGCGTACTAGAGTTATCCACCAGCCCGCCTGGAACGTTCTTCCCGAAGGGCATTGGGCCGAATGCCGGCGAACCACAGTAGGGCGTCATGAATATGCGTTACTTCCAGTTAATCTTGACTTGCAGTTTTCTAATACACATTTTCGTGGCTGGCCGCGTTCTCTTTCTCTGCCGCGTTGGTATTGGGGACAAGGGTCGGGTACGCATACACTCCCACGTGCTTTCAAGTACCAGACCGGGTCATAACATAATTATCCAGCATGTGTCACCCCCAATATCGTTGGTAGAAGTAGACTTCGCAAAAGTTATAAGCACAAAGCTATCTACAGTGACGATGTTGCATGTGGTAGACTACGGAGGGAGGCCTTCGGCCACATAAACCACCATATCCAATCCCATCTCAGGCGGGCTTGAATCGGTCTTGCCGTTAATATGACAGAAGGGGGAGTGAGAAAAGTCGGTCCAGCGCGGATGCAGCGTCCGTTGTCCCCACAGTGAGCAACAAAAAGCGTTCCTAACTCATTACTAAGGTGTATGGGCCGCGGTTAATGCGGCTGCGAACTGACACGACAACTCGGTCCAGCACTTTGAACTGACGACCAGCTTGTAAGGGTTCTTCTTCAGTGCGAGCCATAGGGCACGTTCGCTTCCACCCGTGCGATACACGTAGATGCAGCTTTAGTTTCATCGTCAGCTACGCCTGCACCAATCTCCCGTTACAGGGGCCTGGGAGACGAGTGTGATCGATGCTTTAACAGTCTGCTTCGTTGGTAATACACTCATGCGCGAGGCAAGACAGTGTCTCTCCAGAGCCATTGGATGTTCGCCACTTGAAACAACAGACTTATAGCATGATTCATAGATATTTTGGCAGATTTTGAATAATTCATATTGAGTCAACTGTGAAAAACTCGACGCCTAGTCGGGTTTCGAACCCACGCAGTTAGGGGAAGGCTTTAGTACAGCCAACGCTCTGTCAAAATATCTACGAATTACGTGAGCCTGGTAGTCATCTGGTGGATTCTAGGCGAATTACCTAGGAATTCCTGTTTGGGCAGTCAACTTACTGTACCAGATTTGGTGGATTCATGACATTGCAGCAGGTTGGGCGGGTAACTTGACCCAAATGTGATTAAACTCGCGTCGTCCGGGGGGAGGGCTCGTAGCTGAAGTGATTAAGAGCGTTGGCTGTACTAAAGCCTTCGCCTTACTGCGTGGGTTCGAATCCCACCGAGGCGCCGAGTTTTTCACAGTTGGATCAGTATGAATTATAGCATGATGCCAGAAATGGGTGTAGTCTTGTTCCATCATCACTTCTGTCAATTACTTCGACCTGATGGGTACGTTGGCTTATCATTATTTCACTCTATGAATCTTCCTCAGATCACTTGTAATACACAGATAGTGAAAATATCGGTTATTCGGACGTGGAGAATAAAATGGTAGTAACCAGTAACGGAAATCTCACGAAACACAAAGTTAGTGTTTCTGTGGTTTCTTTGCTTAAGTTTAGTAATGTGAATGCAAGAGGGCGCCCACGCCATATTATATGCAACAATCAGAATGATTGATGGTATTTTATTTTCGAGGCTGCAGACCAACTGGATGTAATCTGCTCAGGCAACTGATGTTTTTTTTTAGTTATTTACCAGAGACCGTCCTGATCCAACATCGTTTGGACATCGACTCTAGCGGCCATAAATCCACTTGGATGATTACAGTTTAATGTGAGCGGTACGCCGGAGAGTGTGTAATAACACCAGTCAGCAGGAAGCCACTGGTACAAACAGGGTAAGTTTGTAATTGGAGTGTTCCGGCATAATACTGCAAAGACTGTGGCCTGATTAATCCAACCTACTGAGGTTAAATAAGTAGAAAGCATACATGTTTTAGTTCAGACGGTAATGGTAAACGCGCCTTACCGACAAGTCCATTACCAACCCAGGTCCATTCGGTGACCACGTTTAAGTACAAATCATCAAACGAAAAGAAGGGGAACAGCAGGGTTTGAAGAAAAAAAACAGTAAAGTCAGCACCCACCTGATCATACATGTCCTTCAGACCACCAGAGAAGCCACGCCAATTGGCGAAAATGAAAAGCGGCAGACCCTCACGAGCGAAGTCGGCTATGGCCTGAGCCGTCTTGTATGAGGAGTCCGGATACCAGACCTGGCCCGCCTGACTGATGGTCTGGGCTTCGGAGGCGGGATTGGCGGGGTCGGCTGGCACGCGAGAGATACTGACGCGCGTCTCCGGGCAGATGATACCACAGGGGATGCCACCGAGTCGAGCGCGGCCAACTACCACTCCGGCTGCCCATGCGGCCAGGCTCTCCTCCCAGGTGCCCCAGTCAAAGAAACCGCTAAGCCAACGACCCCCACCATTGCCAGCGGCACCTCGTGGGGTCGGGGTGGTTGCTTCGTTCGTCTGCGCTATTTGAGTGCCACTGCCAGGCGGTGTAGATGTGGCCGAGGGGGTTGGGGTCTGCAGTTGTCCACCTGGAGGGGAGAAGGTGGGTAGGTGAGGTCAGGATTGCATTTTCGAGTTCCTTTTAGACCGATGGTCAGGAAAGTTGGAAGATGACAAGCACTATTGCCCGGGGGCAGTTATGATTTGTGCATGAGTGGAAACACACTGAGGGAGACTTGCTCTCACATCCTCTCCTCTTAATTGCAATATGCTCCAATGGCAAAATAAGTCAATATGGAAGTTTGTGAGACTTGCTACAACAAATTACCCGGAAAGAGGGATCCATACACGGGTCACACCTCATAGGTGATCTCTCTCCTGTAATCAAAAAAAGGCTTCACGTGAATGGCACTATGGGAATTGGACACACTGGGTATGCGTTGAAAGATCCGAAATTGGGCGGGGGCGCTGGCCATCGTTGGCAAAGGGAGTGGGTTGAGCTGTCCCGATCTGCTGCCGCGGACCGTCACGCGTGGAGAGGTACAGTTCGGGACATCATTGAGGCCGGCTAGATCAGGCATGATCGCAGCCGTATCAAGTACAAGTAAGCAAGGGGGCGCTGAACAGCTATCGGATTAGATCGTTCGCCTCCGTGCAAACGCATGCGAGGGTTGTAAACAAGAACACTAAGGACATGATGAGGGGCCCGTATTTCACTCTGAAATCAGGTCAGGCATAAAGGTGCACTTTTGAGGCTCACTCATAACACCAGCGAACATCCAGCGGGGGTCGTCATTTTGACGCTCGCGAGTTGGAAGGTACTCAACCGGGCGGTCAATGGGATCGTAAAGGAGGGCAAGCGACTCCGCTGGAAGATCAGTGTCCGAGTTGGGCTCCGGTTGGCTGGATGGTGTGAGCGTCAAAGAGGAGGCGGAGGAGACCTGGCTGAGAATGCTTGGAGGCAGCGGCCTTCGCAGAATGGGCAACCGTCCTCCGCGTTCGTAGGGGACAAAAGAGAGCCACTTGATCACATGCTGCAAGGCCGCGTACTCGTCTGGGACCACAGAATGACAGACACCGTTGTTTGCCATTACCTGGCAGAAAAGGAAGGGCAGGCGGTTAGAATCCTGGTTTCTGTTCTATTACTGCTTCCTCCGATGGTTATTCTACCCCTATAAAGCTAACTTCACATACCACAACTTGGCGGGCACTGAGCCAGACAGACAGCTGTCAGTGACACAAGACAAATAACGACAAGTCGCTCCGACAAATGACTTCAAGGCAAAGTGTAAGGATATTAGCAATATAATGGTTCCATTGTAGCTTGGCTCTCACTCAAATTGCTCTTGAAAACAGTGTACGCCCGACAATGCGTCAGGATAGCTTCGCCCTGCGTCTCGGTTTTGCGAAATTAGTTTGGTGTTTCGGCAGCGCTTGCGGTGGCTGAAGCGGTAACTACAGCCTTGACGCCTAGGTGGGGATCTGCAGCTGACTGGCAACCAACGCCTCGGCTATTCTACACGTTTGTAAAGTTGGTGACTTAACAGTAAACAGGCAACCCCAGATCGACAAGACATGCGCGGCTTGTGTTCCAGCGTGCGTTTCTGTTTCAGCCCTCATCAGGTGTCTAACTGGCTGGTGTATGAGAGAGAGAGAGATGAGAGAATGCGGCTAACACTGAGAAACCCATCTCCACGACAAGACAATGCCCTCCTTATTAAAATAAATCTGACACGCTTGAATACATCGCGACGCGCTAAGCCGTAGTTTGGAGGGTTGCCAACTGACAAGAAAACCGGGTCCTCAGGCTGCAATGGCTCCTTCTTTATGTGGTCTTTATGGCGTTCTCAGGGTTACGGTTAGGCGTAGGTTAGGTTTGAGGATTAGGATTTGCGTTATAGGGTCTGGCTTCAGTGTTAGGATTAGGGCGTAGGTTTATGATTATGGTTTGGTTTTAGGGTTGGGTTTCGGCTTCAGGGTTAGGGTTAACGGTTAACGAATAATGGTAAACAGTTAAAGTTAGGGTTAAGTTTAAGGTCACGGTTAAGATTAGGGTCATGGTTAAGGCTAGGGTTAAGGTTAACGTTACGGTTAAGGTTAGGGTAAAGGTTAGGGCTAAGGTTAAGGTTAGAGTTAAGGTTGGACTTAAGGTTAGTGTTAAGTTTAGGGTTAAGTTTCAGCTTAGGGTTAAGGTCAGGGTTTAGTTTTGAGGTTAGGGTTGGGATTTAGCTTTTCGACTTACCTTGCTAAAACTTCCCTACACTATTTTTCCCAGAAACTCCAGCACTTGCAGTTGCCCCACCCATATAACCCCCTTTCCCATGGCGCATATCTCGGAAAACAAACGTCGGTTGAGAAAAATGGAAAAATCCACAACCTTTACAGTCGATACAACATCCGCTCTGAAGTAACGAGCAGTGCATGGCACTGGCGTTGCTATTGTTGTTGCTGTTGTGGTGGTGGTGGTGGTGATGGTTGTGGTGGTTCTGGTGACTCACCTGGACGCCGCCTAATTGGCTGTTGCTCGTGTAGACTTCGCGGCCGAGGAGCTTGTTCAGAGCCATTGCGCCAGTCAGAATAATGTGCGAGTTGTCTACCTAGGTTGAAAACGAAAGAAAACAGGACTATAACAGACTGCGAAGAACCCCTATTTTCAGTTCTATAGTTTGGAGGAATATATATATATATATATATATATATATATATATATAGGCCCATAAAAAATGCAGCAGGATCTACCTGGAAACCAAACCCTCGAATTCGCTGAGCAGGCGCTATCACAGCCGATACGAATCTTTTTTCCCATCTATCTTGACCAGCACAAGGGCAACAGTCTCCAAAGAGACAAGAAGTCGGCGAGCAACTCAGAGGGCAGGGCTAACACGCACGGGCGAGGTTTTTACTGAACTGGCGGCTGTAGACTATTGGAAATGGCTCGACTCACCTGTGGCTGTTAGAGAAAGCTGAGACAAGAGTGGACGGCTAGCTTATGGTGCCGGTAGTCAAAATCAACAAGATGTCTGGCGTTGAAGCAACTACCAAAATTAGTGAACAGTATACTCGAGATTCGCCATTCCCGAAATTTGTAGGCTAACTCAAACACTATTGCAAAGCGTGGCCGGTCTGGACCCTTATTGCAGTTGGACACTTAGAAACAGCAAACTATGATGGTGGGGGGCGCTCGCCGATCAGATCACGGGATGTTCTCGTCCTGCTGTGCCTTACGGCTGAAGTAAGAGCCCTCGCAGGCACCGGCACGGCGACTGACAGTGTATGCAGAGACGGAGTACTGATGAAGATATACGACACCGGATTGGCCATCCCGATCAAAACCGACAGGACAACGGATCCGCAGCTCAATGGTAGGCGTTAGACCACTCAACTACCAATGACTAACCAACTCGGGCTCAGACCTCGGGTCCTGCAGAATGCGGATTTGGATACGGTCGGCCGCCGACGGCCAACAAGCCAGAGGTGTCCACCCGGTCTTCCTTGACGTTGTCAAAAACAGCTGCTGGAGTCAGCCCTAAATAGGCAAACACTTGCTTTCCATTGGCAAGCAAGCACGTCCCCTCTGGATGAGCTCAATTCGAAGTGAGTGAACTCTGCAAGACATTAGTCAGATAAGCACGAAGCGTATGATGCTAGGCTATCGGTGGAAAAAGTTGCACAGAACAACTGGAAGCCCTGTTGACTGTAACACTGATTAGTGCAGTTGCTCCTTCGGTCTTGCAGTCTCATCGCCGGGACAGTCGTTTTTCTCACCATCGAACAAATGCCAAAGAAGAAACTCATTCAGCCACGTACTTTCATCCGTTGGGGGTGGTTCATGCTGTTCTCGAGGGGGAAAAGGAGAGCGTGGCGATAAAGAGCAATAAGTCCGGTAGAGGATAGTCCACAAGAAGGCCAATTACAACAATAGGTCCCGAATTAGGGGGGAGGTGGGGGGAACGTTACATAGTGCAATGGTAAAGCAGCGAAAAGAGGGGAGGCGCAGAGTCCCCCATCTTACTTGAATGACGCGCTGGCCCAGACGGACCAGATAGGCGCCGATGCCAATTGTTCGACTGGGCACAACGCTGATTGTGAAACATTCTTCGTAGGCAGCCGCTGTTTCACCTGCAATCAGGGCTGAACCACGCAGATTTTCTACGGAAATGTCAAAATCTCGACCTACCAAAAGGTGAACAAGGAAAAAGAAGGGTCAAGCAACGATATTAGGCCAACTGATGAAATGTGCAGAATGATCAGGCTCCGGTGAGGCAGCTATCTAATAAGAACTTTTCTGTTTCAGGAGGAAACTGGGTTTAGAAATGGATAACCACACACATAAGCCTAAACGGCGAAAATGACACATAGTTTCGGTGTTTTAAACCAGACTACTAGGGGTTGTCAAAAAAGTCGGGAATCATTTCCTGCAGGCAAGTGGGTTAGCAGTGCTGTCCTCTCCCGCTAGGTACGTTTACTAGACACCCTCACATCTCCGTTGGCCAACTAGCCTTCATGAGCAATCATCGCAGCGGACAGAGCGATTGTTTTACAAAACCCACTCCCAACGTTCTCGGCTTTATTACGAAGACAGGCACTAAGAAGCCACGCGCCAGTACTGGATCCTGTCTCTCGTCCATAATGGTTTATTTTTTCGATCTCGGAGGAGTCGTTCGCATTAAATTTATTCCTCATGGCACTACAGTGAGCTAACATTGCCATTTGCAAGCTCTGAAGCGATTTCATGAAGCAGTGAGAAAACAAAACGAGCCGAATTATGACAATCGCCGGGACTGGCTACTTCATCATGCCAACGCGCCCGCTCACACAGCTTTCCAAATCAACCAGTTCTTGGCGAAAACAGCATCGACAACGGTTTTTCACCCCTTCAACCGCCTGATCTGGCCCCCTGCGATTTCTGTTTATTTACGAGAATGAAAAAAACCCCAAAGGAAAAATGTTCTCAGGGCATAGAAGGGGTCCAGAAAAAATCGCTGGGGGGCGCTTAACAGCATTCTTTCAGAAGAATATACGAATGTTTCGAACAATAAAGAATCCGTTTGGACAAGTGCAAATCGTCCAATGGACAGAATGCTGAAGGGGATTACTGTTCTAAGATGTTATTTTGACGAGGATTAATGTTTTTCAGACGTTATTTTAAATGAACAGAAATTAAATGAGTAACTATCGTTTTTAGGTGCCTCCTTGTAGACGCCGGGTCGATGTCTTTAAAGCCCTCTGTCCTCCCCCATGATAAACCGGTCATAAGACTCAGCCAAACCAGTGTGACGCAAGATCGGTGCCTCTCGCCATCCACAGATTCCAACCCTTTACAATTTGCATACAAAGCCAAACGCAGTACTTTATATGGTGTTTCTGTTGTGGTCCACTCTGCCCCAAAACAATTAGACAAGGGATACCGCGAGTACGCATGCGCTTTTCTTGACTACTCCTCCGCCTTCAATACCGTCCAGGGCCCTCTTTTCCTTACAAAATCATCCGCGTGCGGCTCTCCAGGCTGGGTCGTCTCTTGCCTTAGCGATTATTTTACTTCCCGCACTCAATTTGCTCAGTCTGGCAAACGGAAATCGATGGTCCTTCTCAATGACTGCGGAGTTCTTCGAGGTTCCATTCTATCCCCTCACCTTTTCTACCTCCACACCGACGATCTAAGATCCCCTAACGACTGCCTTTTGGTAAGGTATGCTGACGATGTGGTTGTTGGACACCCTCTCAAAAGTCAGACACACCGCCAGTCTCTAAAGGATGGCCCTAACCACGTCCTAGTATGGTCGGAGGAAAATGGTCTCCCACTAAACAACCAAAAATCGGTCCAGTGTATTTTCCTCTGACAGCCTTCCTAACGAACTATCATCTTTCGGGTACCTTAGCGTTACTTTGTTCTCAAATCTTTCATTTTTCCTTCATACTGAGTCCCTATTCACTAGGGTTCGTAAACTTCTCTAGTACATTCGTCGTTTACGTTCCTACCACACACCGCAACCATTAATCTAGCGACTCATAGATGCCTGCATTCTTCCTCTTATCCTATACTGCTCTCCTGTCATTTTTCCAGCTTTTCTCAAAAAGGATCTTTTAATTTTAAAACGAGTCCTCCGAATACTCTCTTCTGCCACTGGTGTTTCTTATCTTTTTTTTTAGTCGACACCATCCTACGACATCTCAATGCGGTCAAGCAATTTGCTGGTTGGAGTATAGATGACGTTGCCCATCCCCTGCATTCTGACCTTATTTCTACGAAGTCTTCCCGCCCGATGTGCTGCGGCTTCCGACTTATACCCTGTCGCACATCGTCATTTTGAGATTCTGCATTGTCATTCCTGACGCGCAATGTTACGTGTGAGGAGACAGAAATACAGAAGCTAAGACTTGGTCTGTCCCCATAATAATCGTTCCTTTTAAGTTAAAAATTTTGACTCTGGAATAATCTATTAACCCATTTACTGCCCATTGTGAATGGAGCCAATTTTCGCCGAAAATTTTAAATGTATAATTTCAAAATAAAGCAAATTCCTCTCTCTTCCTCTCTCATGCTGAATACATAAACGTGCAAGGAGCTGTATGGTTATATGCTGTTTGGGATTCCCTTCTAACCAGCGTGCGGAAAAGCGTGAGCCACCGGACAAGACCAGGATTTGTGCTGTCGGACTGTCGACATTGCATAAGCAGTTTGCTTGGCTCCCAAAACTCCTAAATGTCAAGTATATAGGTTGCATCATTTGGTCTTCTCGATTCTACCAAAGATTATTCGGAGTCATTCTGGAAAAGATTCTGCGCGGTTCCATTCCCTTTGTACTAGATTCATCTGTTTCCATAGCCATCGCTCGGCTCTTTGACTACATTCGATCCTCTACAATTCAAGTTGCCGTTTCCATCATGCTTACAGGGTAACTCTACTGTAGAGTCGAAAACATGTAAACTCGAGTTTGGCCTTAGCGTACCTATAATTCAAAGATTTTAGCAAATATTTCCTGGATATTTGAAGACTGCCATTAAATTTACCAGAATGAAAAAAAACTGCTCTCTCATTTACCAGTATAGCAAAATCGAAAAGTTAGATTGAAGCGATGGGAAGGACGTACCGATGACATCGATTATTTTATACCTCTTCTCCCCATTTTCTTCCACTAGTTCGCAATTGACAGATTTCAGCGCATCCAATTTAGTGTAGTCAGATTCCGTTAGGTATAAGTACCGGAAACCCTTTGAGAAAAAAGTGTTACTTTACAATAATTAAGTACGCTTTAATAAGTGGCTTTAATTAAGCATGATTCCTGATGCTGAGTACCTTTGCCGGGTTGGAGTCATCAATCCAGGCGACCTTGAAGACTGCCTTGACTTCTTCAGCCAGCCGGATACGAGCGCCTGTGTTGGCTGCAATAAACACCCGAGGAATGCCCAGACGCCGGGCCAATTCACTAGCACGGTAAAAGATCAGATCCTCGGCGGGTCCGAAGGATCCAGCCTTGTGAGTCACGTCGTTAGCGATCACAATGACGGGTCGACCCCCGGGAAATTCAAGCGTCTTCATGACCATCTTCCAAACCACAATTCCGACCTGTGTGCGGAGGGGGTGAGATAGTAAGGACACTCGTATACATTTATGAGTGATACCACAGACCGGTACACAGTGTAAACCAACTCAAGCAAATACAAACCTTATTTAGTCCAGCGACGCGATCCACGGGAATAAGTTGGCCACTGTCGTCGAGGCAGAGTTCTGTACACTCCAATATGTAATCGCTGAACGGTCTACCCGGCGCCTCCGTACCCACTGATTTCTCTGCAGTGACCGAAGTTTGAGCCTGCGACTCACCAACATCATTTTCTAGTGTGAAGTACACGGTGCTGGGTCTGTAATTCTCCCAGTCATCCCGAAGAACCTGACCAAACAGGGCAGGATAGTCATACACGTACGAAGAGTTGAACTTCTGCGCCTGAAATAGACACAAAATGCAACAACAGCCTTTAGAAATTCAAACTGCCCTGCTGTAAGGAGTTAAAGCAATGTCTGATGGCGAATTCCGCTGTATCACCTCGGAACGCTGTAAGCAACCAAGTTTTGGTCATTTTAAAAAGTAACGCCGAACAATGCTCAGTTAAAAGCCCATAGAATGGCGGGCAGGCAGAATGCATAGAGGCTGTAGAAGGCATTGGTTTTGTGTTAGTAGCTGTGCGTTAGGAGGAGCATTGAAAATAATTCAGTTAGATGAAGAAGCAGCATTTGTCAGGTGGGTTTGTGAGCAAAAAGCGCAACAATTCGGCTGCCGGAAGATATACAAGCCACTGGGTGAATCATGTAATACCTCAGTCGGCCGTCAAGCACATTAGACGGGTTATAATTAACTTTCTGCTCGAATGAGTGAATTGCAGGGGTTGAAAGCATTCACGTTCGTATGTCAGACGAAACAAACAGCCATTCTCAGCCGTTGACGTTAAGGAAGCAGAGAGGGAGTAAGTTGGCGGTTAAACGTCAGTAATCCTCCGCCGCATCGGGTGGTAGTAACTAGACAGTCATAAACATGCTCGATCATGCAAACCATTAACAATTTTGTAGCTCTCACCCCCGGCCCCTCCGTGACCTCTCTGTCTCCAAGTTTAACGTCAAACGCCCGTCTCGTCATCATCATCATCATCATCGTCAATCGACTTCCCAAAGCACGCACTGGATGATACTCCCACGTGCTCCTTTACATGTGGTCTGACTAGTGTAAGAGAGTCAGGATAGACAGCGTGTACTGCTTGCTTCAATTCCTCAGACCAATAAGGTCTCTTTTATCGATCAAATGTTGTCGCTGAGATGGTGACCATACCGAAGCCAACACAATTTCAAGGATCAGTCACCTTTGAAAGCGAATGCGGAGGACACCCGTAGGAGCCTGACAATGGCCAGAGTCCTCAAAGCGAGGCCGGCACGGGATCGGCGTGCGCATCTATTCACAAGCGTGATTTGGGTACAAACTGCTGGGTGTCCCAAGTTAGAACTATTCAGTGTCCTCATGCTGAGCTGATTGGATGATTTGTGAGGTTTTGGACGCCTATGACCGGTTGTCCTCGGAGTGTAATGCGCCTACGCTACCAAAAATGCTCCAATACCTACTTTCTGCATCACTTAAATTGTTTGAGGTGTCTACACTACCTCCTACTGACAAACAGAACGTTGCCCTAATTGTCAGTCAGAAGATGCTATCGAACGGCGTACTATATTATCAATTCGAGACAGATAACGATACTTTTCTGAGAAGAAAGTGATAGCGTCAACATTCTAGGTGGAGCAGGGGACACTCTCATCTAAAGTCAGCCAAAAACCTTCAGTTAGCATTTTCCAATGAATAGGGTGACATATTGAGCCGCTTGGCTGGATGCACAGCTGACTGTGCCGGGGGAGGGGGTATGTGGTTGTGGTAGAAAATGATGGAAAAATGACAGCCCTGCAACAGGCTAACACACCTGAAAGCGTTTCAACTGCAAAAAGTCCTTTGTCTCGTAAGGCATATCCGCCAGAGCGCCGTGCAGCCTACCAACATGTGATCCATAGGAGGCGAGGTGTACCGCCCCGGTGACAAGGTTGGGAACCTCACGGTACACCTCCAACTTCAGACTGTAGCCCTGTTCATTGGCGATAAAAAGCCGTATTGGTACACGGGGTCCATTTTTTCTCAGACGCACAACCATTTTCAACTCCGCGTGGCTCACTCGCAGCTTGATGAGACGGGTGGCGTAGCGCACGATTGTCCGACGTACAGTGAGTTGCAGTTGACGCATGTCCTCCAGCAGCAAGGTTGGCGCGAAGTTAAAGAAGATGTGGTTGCCCGTGGTGAAGCCGGCCTTGGGATGGGTGAAGGCCACCTCGAGGGCATCCATTGCCTCAAGCAGGGTGCGTTCAGCCTCCGAACGGAGGTACTCAAAAGAAGCCGCCTTCGAGACCAAGTCCGCGTGCCGGATCATACTGCGAACGAAGAAACGGAAGTCCACGGCCCCCTGACCCTGGGAAATCTGAAGGGCAGAGGACGATACGAGGGCAAAGTAGAGATCAGTGGGTGAGTAGAAGTGCACAAGACGTTATTATTACGGAAGATAAAGCAAGCATCCCGGAAGGCGAATGAATGACTATCGCCAGAATCATTTGCCAAGATGGTTCATTCACTTCCTGTTCCTTCATGCCAGAAGAACAAACAATAGAAGAAGACCGGAAATGAGGACAAAATCCGTTGCTAAAGGTCGAAAGTGTGTGGACATGAAGATCACTAATTCAATGCCAGACCGATAACAATATCGAATACCTGAAGTTTAATGTCAGCGACAGTGGCCGTCATATTAGGTCTTATTGCTAAACGAAATCTAGCCGTTCTGTTTTGAGTGCATCTCAAGTCTACGGCCTTCATGAGCGATCTCAGCTGATAGTGAACACCAGTAGAGAAGCTTGACAAACAAGGACAGTTAAGTCTGAAAATGTCGTCCTCGACTTATTCGACGTGGGCAGATAGTCATGCCCGAACCACGGGGCCAGGATGGGGTGCAACTTGAATTTGCGTCCAGTTGGTCAATGAGCTTAACTTGCGCAGCATCGGCGGTACTCCCGCATCGCATATCCACCATACAGCAACCGCCAAAGGACTTGTGCGTAGTGGTCGCCAGGGCATTCAGTCTGCCTCCCAATAGCCACACGTTTAACCCCATCAAACAACACGAGACAGACTTTGCTCAGCGAAATATTAAATGGATGATAGGTGCCATTGGACCTCAGTTAGATGGAACTACTACTACAACCGGGTCCGCCGTCCAGATGACGGTGATACTCAACCAGCCAATGGCGTTCCATGCCACGACCGTCAGGGCGTCGGAATACCTAAAATGAGCGGCAAGTGCTTTGGATAAACTCGTCGCATTAGCAGGTGTTTGGCGGTTAAAAATCTAGTTATACAAGGCAGCAGTACCTTGGCCTGTCCGAGGTAGATGTGCATCCTCCGATTCAGGACGGGGATGAGTTCTAAGTTGTAGTTACGCAGTCGATTGATCTCCATCTGGAAGGCCAGAGCCGGTTCCAAGTGGCGGTAGACGCGGTCCTCGCGAAAGTTATCGCGCGCGCGAAAAGTGAAGAAAACTGGAAACTTTCGCTGAAAGGAGAATGCACAATGCAAACCCAGTAAGCAGCCCACCATGATAAGAACACTGCTCAGACAGGTGCAGCTGGATAACTCAAATGGAATTAATATGAGACAACTGTTGTTGTTGTTTGCGACAGCTGCCCAAAAACGGAGTTAGGAAAGCCAGAGGGGTACATCTGCTCTGCGTATGCTTTGCTTATAGGGGAACAGTTCATCCAAGTAGTGAGCTAGCGTGCACTCACCTCCCGGTAGGACAGGTGTTGTGATTCGGTGGGCTTTTAAGGGGTGAGAATGAAAAGGCGTTCAATAATTGCAGAAAACAGTCATATTGGGGAAGGTGGGGATGGCGGTGGAGACATTTAGAGGAGAAGTATACTTCATGGAAAACCTGCTCATAACTCACTGGCATTACTATCATGAAGGTGACGCGACGAATGCCAACGGACTGCAGTAGCTGACTGTTAGCCTGACAGAACTCTTCCAGTAGTTGGACATCTGCCTCCTCGTTAACTTCATCTTCGGCGAGGGAGGGTGAGGAGTGCGAAGCAGAAACCGTGGTGGTAAGGCCTGTGATTTGAAGAGCAATGTTGAGGACGTTCATGGGAACGTCGTTGACGCTCGTCTAAGGATGACAGAAGGAAGAAACAGTACTAGAGATCGGATTCATACAACGTCCTTACCTTATGAAAAGAGTATTGTAGAATTAACACACGTGTAAAGTTTCCGACTGCAAAGAGGGTGTCACAACTTGAGATTGCCCCCCCCCCGGGACTCATCGGCAAAACGGCGACATGTAGGTGAGCGGTGTATACGTTCAAATACTGTTCCTTTCAGATCAGTAGAGGCTGAAATGACATTTTCGGTTTCTTCTTACTTGGGTCTGGTTTGCAGATAACGGAAGACAGCAATCAGGTAGAAGGAGAAGATTCAGCGTCGTGGGCAAAAGCGTCTTGACCTCACTCTCGAACAACTAGAAGAAGACACACATAATTCCCCCCCCCCTCCTCTATCATGCACCATTTCACGTGATCATTGTTCGCTTGCTGACCAGGCCGGTATGTTTAACTGCTTCTAACCTCCAGCTTATGTGTAGAATGCACTCTCCTATCGGCGTCTTCTTCCTTCTACTGCTAAAATGGACTTGAACCTCATCGTGACGGCAACAGCTAAGACCCATCTCCTGTCTAGGTCGCTACAATTCCTGTGTTGACAGCATTGAAAAGAGCTCCGGCGTACATGCAAACTTGGTTGAGTGAAGGACCCGAAATAGCCTTTGTCCCAAATGCATGGTTCAGCATGTTAGGACGCCGCTCTAACGATCCGTCCACACGCCCCGCATGTGCTGATGGCGCGCCAACTCCGAACGGGATTGTAGGCTTACCGACCAGCCAGATGCGCCAGAAGTCCAGCCGAAATAATTACCATGCAAGGGCACTATCCGATTGGTCGAATTTTATTTCAACCTTGGGCATTCTGGTATACTCCTGTTTGCCTTATATACGCGGCACTTTTCTCTCCTATCTGCCACTGAGTTCAGTCAAGGAGGGTTGCTGGGCGAGTGATCAGTGGGGCGTGAGGCAAGTTCATGACACGCAAACTTTGCCAAACGTTTTTAATATGCTACAAGGGAAGTTTCGCTAGAAAATGCTAGTATAAATAGGGAAAACCAAGCAAATAATTGTCTCTGACGACGGACAGAAAGCGCATTTCAGGAAGGCCACTGTACTACCGGCCGCGTCTCCAGTTCAAATATCTGACAGAAAACAACATGTAGCAGACACGCATGACGTATAATTCCATCCGTCTGACGTTTCGGATTCTCAGTCGGATCCACCATCAGGGACCGTCATACAAGGGGTTTAGTATTTATAGAATGCGATTGCCATGCCATCACATGTCCATCATAATTGGCAGTTCACGCGCACATTCCCGATAGTCGTATTCGGCGCGATGACTGTTCGCCCGCATACAGGCCGTTAATTGCCGCAATGCCATCGCCGGGTGCTGATCAGTGGCCCGATAATAGTAGGCTCGGCGATGCCACCACCTCATACTATAGGTTCCTCCACCACCCTCATGTGCGAGTAAAAATCCGAAACGCCAGGCAGATAAAATTTTGGTTCCAGCGAATGTACCTTCTCCCCAACTGTTTCTTGGAAATACACTTTTCACTTGCATCGGCATATACAACACGGTCCGTCGTATTAGCAATCGGAACAATTTCGAGGGCAGGCCATGGAAAAACAGAAAATTCACATGACTAGAGGAAGTGTTTCGTCAGACGGAGTCGGATTGAGGACAGTCTGACTTTGCATGGGGGGTAGGTTCAACAGCGCCTATTGGTCATTTGTCATGACAGCATGTCGCATCCTTAGCGACTTTTCTGTGACTTGCCTGTCCCCCACAGGCTGTCATCAGGACTGTTTTGGCTGTTGGTTGGAGCGTAACACGTCAAGTTTGCCCGTTGCAGTTAGTCTTGCCTGACGTATAGAAGGATGACCTTGCCAACCCAAACGAAAAGGAACTCAGACTACAGTAGGCACGCTTTGCGAATGTCGAGTATTCAGGATGTACGGTGTCTGGCGCGACATCAGCGCGGCAACTCTGCCTGGTAACACACGTTTTCCGGCTTTTCTGACTTATTTATTTTCAATGGCCTTAAAGCAAACCAATAGGAGCATTTACTGTGAGGCAAGCTGACAGTTCAACCGCCGTAAGCAACAAAGTTGACCGCGTGCCCCACGGAGTAGGCGTACCATCAGTTGCTGGCAAGTCAACTAGTTTTATAGTAGGGCAGACTTACGTAGCATCTACCACACTCTCTCCTCTCTTTCCTCACCCACCTTGCTGTAATGTCAAGACGACCGGAAGTTGGCGCGGACGCAGTGAGCAACAAAGCTCAACAGCCCGTTCTACAGTCAGCGACCAATCTCATGAAATGTTAACCGAAATTTGGAAATGCGTTTTCCACTAGGAAGGATGACTTAGATGGGACTGTAATATTGATTATCGTGCGACATGATCTGATGGTGTTTCGGACATGCCAGGATGTTACCCATTGAATACATTTCTCTTCGGACGCCTGCGAAACCCTCATTCCGTGAAAAATGACTACTTGAGTAGCATGCATCATTCCCATTAATCTGCGATGGCCTTATAAACTCAACAATATTTTGCAGAAAGCATGCATAAACATACTCTGCTTTGTTCTCGTTTGGTAGAAAATCGATTTTATACCCAAAAGGTGTACTTAGCTTTTGAAAGAACGCTGTTTTTAAATTCCTGTGGAATATCCTGTCTACCGATGTTGCAATCTCCTCCAGTGTGAATTCCTTTAAGTGTAGACTTGACGCGTATCAAGCTTCCCAATTACCAGCCTCACATCCACTCACATAACCCGGCACTAAATTATACGTATTTATACTACTTGTAATTAGTAAGTAACCGTTAATGATTACTGCGCAGACGGCGACCTGTTCGTGAAATAGTTTTCTAGTGATAATAAACTGGCGCTGGATCTAACGCGCTCTCTCCTTCCTCCCTCACCCACCTGCGCTCCGTGTCAAGTCAGACTGAAGAAGACCGGGGGCGGGATCATGGCTGGCGCGCAATGGGCCTGCGCCTGGGCGTGTTGCCACACCCCATGTATGGTACTTACTATGGGTGCGCATCCAAATAAAGCGTTCCGGACCCCGATCTGGCCCCCGTGTTGATCCACTGCAACTCCCACTTGGCCCGTCATAGGGGGTGGACACACACACATGCACTGCAGTAGTTATCGGTCGCCACAGACCGTGTGCATGTCGAGAGAAAATGTGACCGCCATTTGGGTTTAGCGCGTCTTCAGTGTAGTCCGATTGTGGAACCCATGCACCACAGGCGTTAGTACCTTACTCAATAATGCACATGAAAGCATTGGTTCGCTTACAGCGTGGAAGGGAGGGTCCTGGAAGGAGACAAAGGAGTCCGACGGCATGGTTCCACAGGTGGCGGCGCGACAAGTCTGGCTGGAGGAAAAACTATTCTGCCTTCGGCTGCCGGCACGCTTCTCAAGGTCAATAGTTTTAAGCTTTTGTTGAAGCCGAGAGATCAGGGAGGGAAATGAGCTAAAAGAAGAAAATACGGTATGGCTAGTCTGAGTAAGAAAACGTAGTCACGCTGGGCTCCTTTCCCCATTTGGATGACAGAAAAACAGGTACCAACGACAAACCTTTTAAAATCCGCAAACGACTTGAACACGGCTATACAGCCGAGCCGTTCTCGCCCTGAGACACATCTGAAACCCGGGCTGGGTGCCCCAAGATCGGAGAAACCGCCTACTGAGCCAGTCCTTTGACAGTGAGATCGAGACACCAGGGTAGCATCCGAGGACGGCGAGAACATCGTCGCGTTCTCTTGTCCTCCCGGCTGCTCCGAATTGGCCTGATACATGTTTGCGCAGTCACCCGCGAGGAACCAGTCCAGTTCGGAGGACTCTGAGTCTTCCGACCCCATAGACGCCTCCGAGGAAATTTTCGCAGTCGAGGTCTTAGCACTTTCACCCGGCGGGTGACGCAGGGTGCTGATATAATGTCGCCAAAAGTTGCTGCGAAAGGAATAATCACACGTAGAGAGATAAAGTGCTCACGTGTTGATGCGAATTCGGCTTAACTTCACCAAAGGGGTGTTTACTTACAGGTGCATGGAGGCTTGAGGCAGCAAGAATTTGAAGAAAATGCAGGACACACCAGCCGGGAGGTCGAAGTGCTGAACACCTGTCAACTCATACGTGATGTACGAACGGCGCACATAAACCTGAAAATGGAAGCATACTCAAGGAGACTGGAGGAGGGAGAAGAAGAAGAAGAAGAAGAAGAAGGAGGAGGAGGAGGAGGAGGAGGAGGAGGAGGAGGAGGAAGAGAAAGGAAGAAAAAGGCAACTCTGCTGTTCGCAGATTGAAGCATACCTCAAGCGCAGCGCTTACGACAAGCGGATTGGGATGGTAGAGGAAATCGAGAAGCACATCGTACACGGAGGTCTCACAGGTAATCAGTCTTTGCAGGTTTTCCATGGGGAAATGTTCGTTGTAATTGTTGATCGCCGAGAGGATAATTGATTCCACCTAAAAAGCCGACGCATAAGATGCTCACATCATTGAGGAGCAAGCTAACGAGTTAAGAGACTGGCGGAGAAAAGTCACAGGAGTATTGCTTGCCTGATTTCTTCTGAGCTCATATGGTGGCGATTGTGCGGAAATGAGGTACTTTCGAGCGGCCAATGCGACCTTCGAGTTTGCTGCCATACCAAGTTGAGTTAAAGCCGTCAGACTGTCAAGGAGGTCGCGCGTGGGCGTAATATCACGCTGTCTGGTGAAGCGCTCAATAAGGCCAACAATGAGGACATTTTTTGCAGCCAGCTGGTGATGCGAAAAGTGCACCGAAACTACATCCGTCACGGAGGTGGGGTCGGCAAGGCGTTGCACGGAGTCCGGCAGTGTCCAGGAAATTGGAGGTAGCATGTCGGCGGCCTTGCGGCTTGTCGAGGCGCCTTCAAAGCTGCCACTACCACTAGCGGTGGCAGCCTTGTGTCGAGTCAAGAGAAGATTTACGCACCGGTCAAACTGACCTAGAAATTGAGAGGATGTGGTTAGGGGAGGAATATCAACAAAGACAGGGGAGACTGGGATGGCTACTTCTGGCTCATTAACCGTCCTCAGCCAACCATACCTGATTAACAAATGCGCAGATCAAACCAAGTAAACAAAAGAACACCAGTGGCCTGTACCGTGCTGATAATGTTGTTCAACCGCCAGGTAGGCTAAGAGGAGGTTGGTAATCGTGCGGGCAGCGTGCCCCCTGAGACCCCCACGATATCGATCTGCCAGATCGATAAGTCGCTTTATGGTCTGTTGGAAGGCGGCGATACTTGCCTCAGTGACGTTTGGTTCGCTGGTACTTTCTAGACGCCGAGAGGCGATGTGGCCCTCAACGAGACGAACTATCTTGTCAGCGGGGAAGTTGGAGAGCATCGAGGTGACCTCATCAGCATACGAGGCTGTGAGGGCGCAGAGCGACTGTTCGACGGCTACAGGAAGTCGGCCTGAGAGTTGTGCAACCGCCTCCTATATATTCGTGGGGCAAGGGGGTAGAAAAAAACGTAAATTCAACTATTGAAAAGGAGGGAGAAGCCGCTACCCTCCTTTACAAAGACAACACCATAACCAACAAAAATCTTCATTGTGTTGTTTAAATAAATAAGAGCCCAACGGAGGCTAGTAGGATTAGCAAAGCCTCTGAGGGACGTAGAGAGGGGCAGTTTACTAAAAAAATAAATCTGAAAACCAGAACAGTGAAAGATGAACAACTTCGAAAGTGCTGGCAACCATCTAGCCAGAAGTACGCATAGTTGAGAGACAATCTCTGACTAACAACTAGTCCCGCCTTGTTTAATCTCCGACGAAATTAATGCACGAACTTGGAGTAAATCCTTGGGAACAGACCTTTTCAGGCACTGTTCGAAATTTGATATGAATATTTGAGCTGAAATCCATCAGCTACTGTGGAATAAGCGCAGAATATTCACAAACCGTCAAGAGGAGGCCAGTAGTATACAATTGTGTAATTATTTGCCTTATGGGCTTCTAGCCAGTACCTGTGTTATCGGTACGGTACATAACTATACAATTGTAGACAACTAACCCACTGGTACCGTGAAACCTATGTATAAAATACTGGATGTCTGTCGGTATTAAAAAATCTCACAATTAGAAACTTTTTCAAAACCGAAATATACCCTTCCTCCGAGTATAAAATCTGAAGAAGACGTCATTTTCTACCGAATGAGCAGGAGAATGAATATTTTTATGCATGTTTTTCATGAAATATAATTGGACTTTTCGGGCATCGAAAATCAATAAAACTGCATGCCACCCAAGTAGTCATTTTTTACATAGTATAGTTTTTAAATGCAGCCGGAAAAAAGTTCCTTCGAAAGCCGGCATCCTGAGGTAATTGGATCATTAAAGAATTATTCTGCAGCCTATTTAATTAATCTTCTTGAAGCGAAAACGCATTTCGTGATTTCGGTCGACATTTCATGAGTTAGCCCATCTACTGTATGCATAAAGTACTGGCCGCCTGTTGGAAGTCTGTTAATATTACGCGGTTATTCCGTTGTGGCTAATGGACTTCGACCTACACATCTAAAATTTCCGTCTGAGCCTGTAAGTTCTCAGTGAATTTCTGAGGAAATTAAAAAGCAACAATTCCTAGACTGCAGTATCTACCAGAAAGCACACGGGAAATACTAGGGGACCCACTGAAGAGCCGAACTCCCCGCCAGCTCGTGCTTGAGCTTTTAGCTATTACCTGTGCCGTACAGCTAACCCACTGACCGACAGCATCTCTACGCCTACAAGTCCTAAAAGGATATACAGGACTCCTTGCCGAAGACTGCTAATGCTAACCTTCTTGGGGTTCCAATGCACACTGGTGATTAGCGAGTAAAACTCGTCGGTAAGATGTGGTTTGGTAGCCCCACCTGATGGACACAATACTGTTGCGGTTGGGGTTAAGGGTTAGCGGTTAGGGTTAGGGGTTATGATTAGGGTTTATGGTTAGGGATTAGGGTTTGGGATTAGGGGTTATAGTTAGGGTTTAGCGCGACTGTTTCCCAACCACTTAAAGTGCAACCGCGCATTCCCAATAACTTTCCTTTTGCATACAACTACTTGACCTCGTCGCCTGCACGTTCCACGGGTCCACCTGTAAAAACCCCTATTACCACCGGTCCCGTATTAAAGGTGACTGGGGTTCGTTTACTTCAGATGGGGCCACATAACCACATCCGACCAACTCGTCTCCACGGGACCTTGGAGTTCGGTAGTAGACGATAAGTTGATCGACAAATCAGCCGTCCAGACACAGGCTTCCCTCCCCTTTTCGCATGCAATCTAGCAAGGTCGCCATCCTAGTATCAATGCATTCAATGTAACTTGTCAGACTGAATGTCTTTTGGCCTCTGGCGTGAGTGGCATTGTAAGTGACATCTCTTCGGAAGTTTGAGTCGTCTTTGCCGGTGTGAAAGAAGCAGATTGAAGAAATGGAAGCTATGAAGAGGAGCTTCATTATGACCAGTTACTCGGCGTTCTGGGCTAAGTTCGATATCAAAAGGCTGCACATATCGCACTGCACAAAATGGGCGACACCGATGGGAATTAATCCTAAGCTCAGTTGGAAAGGGTAGAATGGATAATAGCTTAGGGCTGTCATGAACAAAACCAGACAAACGTCTTCAGCATACAGGCCATCAATCAGTCAAAAATATCAGCCACAATCCGAAAATTCATCCAGGTGTGGTCGTTATCATCATTGGGGTTAAATGGATAAATGGAAAGACACCCGGTTCCCTCTAACCGACATGCTCTGACGCATCAACCCTCGGGTTCCTGTAATGCGAGGGCAAATGCTCAACACCGGTTGCGTTGTTAATCAAAAGGAGCCCAGCACAGTTGAGCCCAACGGGATGAGTATGTCCCATAACACGATCAGTGAGCATCCCTCCACCATTGCTGACAGACCCAATCGCAGCCGACAGGACAACGACAGGACAGGGATATGTACCTCCACAGCATCAGAAACTAACGAATTCCCCCCTGTGCCACCCGCCCCACCCAACGTTTTATGTTACAAAGCATGCTACTCCCTATATTTTAGTAACATTACGTTTTACAATTTTCGCTTTATCCTGACCGCCACATATGCGCTTGCTTTGATATTACTTGGTCCATTCAGTACCGTACTGGATATTGTACAATTTTGACATAGAAGGCATTCACAGACAAATTCATACCAGTAACCAATGCTTGTTGTATGTAATTACTTACCTAATTTTTTTCACACTTGCCTTACACATTGTTTTTTTATGACGTTATTGTAACCAAAAGGGAGTTCAAAGGCACTCGCCTACTTTTCCCTTAATAAATCTGATCTGATCTGATCTGAACGAGCCAGTGACTCCGCGGGTAGGGCGTTGCACTTGTGACCAACGCGTCACAAATTCTGGCCTCAGGTGCTACATATACCTGGGGTTGGGTATAGTTGGCAGATCACGGCTAACAAACCAGGAATGGCCATTACAGTCCCGCTTGTCTTCGTCGTAATGCTATTCTGCCGATAATACTTGACCAGTTAGCGGCTGCCGGTGGAGCTCGATACTGAGCCCAAGGGCACAACGGAGCGAGTGTGTCCCCTAACGCGATCGGTGGGTGTCCTTCTACCAGACACAAAACGTTGTTCTAGTCGAGTCCGAGAGGACTGCAAATGGCACACAGGGTAAATAAAAGAACCGATAGGTGCAGTAGAGCCAGAATGTCTTGTTATCTCGGAGAGAGAGAGAGAGAGAGAGAGGGAGAGAAACCACGATAACTCACTTCAAGCTCCAACAAGGGCAACCTCGGACACCGAAGGCACTGAAAGAGTTCGTCCAGCTTCCTGTTTAGCCAAGGAGTGAAGAAGGGTTCAGGCAGGGCATAGCCGGCAAGAACCTCCTCCAGCTCGGAGAAACAACGGTGAAAGACGTGGTGCTGACCCGCCTCGTCCATCACATTGGGGGTGAACGTGGAGGATACGGCATCGGCGGTCGCTGGAAGTTGCATCTCAAGACTTTCGGTGGAGAGTGAAGCACTATCAGCGGCTTCTGTGGCAGGGGGCGGAGCAGTCGCGACACCGGCCTCTGTTGCCAGAGAAAACTCAACACTCGCGACACCGGAGCTCACCGACAGGGCGGGACCGCTGTCCTGCTGGTAGAGACCCGAGGGCGTCGAATGCACAGGATTGAGCTGCCCACTAAAAAAGACCATAAGAGTGTGAGAGACAAATCGGGAGGTGGTAAATCAAAGACCGTGGGAACTGGCCAAGCACAACGACGTACGTCTTAGGGGAAGGACGAATACTGCCTGCAATCATTTAGCGGCCAGACTCTTAGATGGAGAGATGCATTTGTTGCGTGAAGTTTAAAGTATCTAATTCAGAGTCTGGGATCTTCTCTGCACAACTTGCGCAACACGTGGGCTTTGCCGGGCCTAATGTCCACCGCGTCGATGCGAACTATGTGTGAGCTGTGCAGCCTCCTCGGACCGCCAGCGGTGTATAGAAGGCTTCACAGGTGCTAAAGCATACTTCCGCAGATCTTGGAGTCAAAACCGCCCCCCCCCCTCCGACACCCGCCATGCGCAAAGGTGTCATTAAAATCGAAAAGCAGTTGACTTTGGAGGAGAAATAGAATGTAATCTGTCGCATTCAATGTCGTAGCCGTTCCTGTAACTAGACAGGTCCTCCCAGAACTAAAGAGGAACTGTGTGTAAGCGAACGCAAGGAGCGCTAACTAGTTGCCGCAAATCGTCATCAGCATCATTGAGACGGAACGTTCCTGAAAATCCAAGGCCATCCGCACAGAGTGCAAGGCGAACCGTGAACAGGCCGAAGCCCGGAACTCTGAGGAAAGTGTTACCTGTCGGCGTAACGACCTCCCATAGGCGTACGCCCGGGCCAAGGGCTTCCACAGGTCGTAATACCGGTTGATGATTAGTCTTAACGCCTCATAAACATCATGTACTTCATTTTTATCCTCTTGTCTCCGACGATGAAGTCCTGTAAAGTAACGAAAGCTCAGAAGAGTAAACGTATGGTTTTGGAGCTCGAATAATTGTCAGTTCAGTTCAGTTCAGTTTATTTGAGGGAAATATAGGTGTTGAACCTTTGAACTCCCTATTTGTTACAAGAAGGCGAACTACATCAAAAATTGGAAAATGGAAACATCAAACAGCTATAGAGTTTCTTCTGATTGGCAGTTTTCGAAACCACACAGATTGACGAGTTGTTCCAAGAGTTAAAAAAAATTGACGTTACTAAATGTGCTGTACAGTGGTCTGTCTATGGATAGTTGATGCTAACTCAGTTTCTGAGGGAGACGAATTAAATGCGTTAATTACAGCAGCTCAGGCCGAATAACTGTCGGAGAGCATAAAAATATAGGATATCAAGGATTTCAAAACAAAGGTTTATGGTTTCAACGTCAAAAGTGTCTCAAGAACGGCATACTTGGGGTGGAGGCCGGTAAGACTACAGAGGATGAGCGGACAAGATGACGAACTTACGTAAACAAGGACAGGGCCGGACACTGCTGGGGATCATCCAATTGCAGGCGAGCGATCAGGGCTCCAGATTCGAGGATGGCTCCGGCGCAGCGCAGATGGAAGATGCAGCCCGATGCCGGAGAACGAAGCTCGAGGACCAGTTTCATTACCTCAACCAGGGCATAAACCTCGTTCTCGAAGACGTGACAGCCGTCTGACACAGTAAATTGAACCAGTTTGCCCGGCGAAGGTGATCTATCGGGGTGAATTGACATACATAGAAAGTACAGATAATGAGAGAGAGGAGGAGGAGGAGGGGGGGAGGGATGGGAAGCAAGAAACTGACGGGCAGACTTCCTGAGGTAGCCGTGCGCACTCTTTCTAGAGGTTTGGATCTTATGCAAAACGATCTTGATATCGACTTAAGAGCCAGGTGGAACCACACCAATACCAGCCCTACATGATTATAAGGAAGTCCATATTGAGGCAACACCTTGATTCTGACCTCGACCATGCCGAGAGCATTTTCTTGCTTAGTAGCCCTCCAAGGAAGCGCTATCGGCCCTCAAATCGTAGCCAGAGTCCCTTGCAAAATCCATTCAAATCCAAACGCTGGGAAAACCAAGGTGTTGTTCTACGGCTTCACACTAACTGAACCTTTACCTGCAACAGTCCCTGATGCTGAGTTCAAGTGGGAATCCAAAACGTCAGGCCAATAAACTTTTTTGTCCCAGTGATCGCATCTTCCTTTTCTTCTTCTACTGAAATAACTGAACTTACCCTCGAAATTATCGAAAATTTTAACTGCTTCAGTTCTGAGCCATTGACCGGTCAATGTCACTAGGAGACAACCTGCCGCATTCAACTCGCACAGAACTTGACCTGTAGACTATAAAAGTACATGTGTTCTCGCCGCGGGGTTCAATTGACGACAGAGACTTGTGAAATTCGGTCGCTTACGCGCTGCTGGCTCGAAGAAAACCGAGGTGATTGACAGCTGGCGGATAGTGCGGCGTCGGTTTGACGAACCAAGCCTCGAAAATGAAACTCGCTCGCCGCTCGCGGAGGCAACCTGTTGGTGGTCTAGTTAAAGGCAACCCTCGAAGGGGTCTCAGCCACGGAGCCCGTCGACCACGAGGTCGTTTCTTCTGGGTTGACGTCGCAGCCGTGGTTGTTAACTGAAGTAGGTGGGTGTAGTGAAAATCTCGGCATGAAAGTAATTAGTGTTTGGGAGAGGAGCGTTTGGAGCCTAACCGGTGATCGTACGGCACGCGCCGCACTTGCTCCGGACGTCGAATTTGTACCTGTCATCTAAAGTACTAAAGTGATTAAATATACTAAAGGGACCACAAATACTAGTATCACACGGTGGTCCGAATCTTCATTATGAAACGATGGGCAACATTGTTAACAGCACTCACATCGATGTACACCCATCAGCCTTCTCGTCCTTTTTGTTCCGCTTAGAAAAAGTCGAGCCATGCGTGGAATAAACGCACCAATCGTTCACAGCATGTGACCCAATCAGTCGAGAGAAAATAGATTGCGCATCTGTCCGTGGGACGGCCGACTACGCTAACCAAATTGTGCTTTTCTTCACTTAAACATGTAAGCCGGAAGGCAAAGGGACTGGGATGACTGCTTCCGGTTTAATGGCCGTCGTCAGCCAGCCACAGACCAGCCCAGGTCCGTATGACCTGGAATTCAAACTCAGACTACTCCTCAATTGAGAGTTTTTAGGCCCATGACCCTGCCATTGAGCCACAGTCCCGTTGTCTTGTCGGTTGCGATTGACAACAGTCAAGACCGTAGGATGGTAACATGTCTTCCCTACCTACTTGCTTTGGCTATATCGCAGTTGGTAGTCAGGCCCGTATTACAGGTAGCTGGGGGGAGGGGGGGGATTGTGGAGCTACATAATCACATCTGATCCATTTGGCTTCCGTTTTACGTTTGAGGTTAGGATTAGGGTACCGGTTAATGGTGTCCGATTTTCGGGTTAGGGTTATGCCCTTTCGGCTTAGGTTTTCGGGTTACGGTTAGGGTTTGAGTTTACGATTAGGTTTGAGTATTACGGTTTGGTTTTACAGGTAGGGCTAGGTGTAAGGGCTACGGTTACGTTTACGATTTCGGAAAGGGTTAAGGTTACCGTTAGGGTTGAGGGTTAACGTTTAAGGTTAAGGTTAGAATTAGGGTTAAGGTCGCGTTCGCTTCCCCATTCCTGGCTACTAACTGCGATCTAGCCCTGGCCCTTTAAATATCGATGACCCAGGAGGGGTAGTCTGTCAAGCCTCTACTATTCAGAGTTCGCGTTTCCGAATTATATAAAAGAGGGCATGCGGGCAGGGTCGTCGACGGGATTCAAGGAAAACTCAAGGGCCTTGTCTTTTGGTCAGTCGGCTCAACGGGCTAGTAAAGACTTGGGTGAAAGGTGAAAACAGGAGAGTGATGCCATTTACCGCAGAAGCGAGAGGTCGCACTCCTTGGAGAAGACGATGGTGCGATTATCGATCACAGTCTGGTAACCCTGAGCGTCCTCACGACAGTAGGTCATGTAGGAGGAGGACTCGTGGGTGATGAGAAGACCGTCACCCGACATACGATGTACTTCGGCAGCCTGTAGGCCACCGTTGGTGATTAGGTGGAATGAGGTCTTGCCCGTGCGAACAACCTACAGAGAAGAGAAGAAAGTTATTCGGAGTGGGGGTTTTACATGATAATCAGACAGTACAATTTTTCTTCTTCCAGCCACCAAGGACGGCAATTGACCCAGAAGAAAATCCCGCACCAAACTTCTTCCTTTCGTCTTCTAGGACATTCTGTGGCAAAGCAAAGTAACTGACAAGCCATTTACCCACAGAAATGGTCTGTGGTGTGAAACACTGCAAGATCTATGCTTCGATGAAAGTGGCCCGCCTCAGCCTGGTAGGAGTGAAATCGGCTGAATCCCAACAAACACGCCTCAGTTGCCCGTCGAAAAAGAACATTAAGAAGATGGTAGGCTTAGCGCGGAAGGTCCATAGGCAGTTTAGATGGATTTTTTTCGTTCCGAACCAAAAGGCGATTAAAAATTCATTTTCCTTTACTTCTAATGAATATTAAACTCTGGAGGGGGAACATACTAACTTCAAGCTATGACATTCATTACTCAACAATATGGTGTCCTTTTTGACCCCCTCGACTGTCGACAAGTTCAGTCACAGCGCACAAAATACAGTTCACAGCTCGCTCAAAAAATCTCGGTTGAGCTGTAGTTCACCATGGCAGTGGCGGCATGATTTTCCAAAATCCGTCGCGATTCATCCTGTCGAAGGCCTTCGTCAAGTCCGCGAGGTTGTGTGGAGGTGGGTTCGCATCTCATGACACTTCTCTTGTGGCTGGCGAGCGGCCAAGACCATGTCGGTGATCCTGCAGTGTCGTCAGAAGCCGCATTAGCTTTCGGCAGAAGTCCTTGCTCGAGGTGGTCATTGAAACGATTAAGGGGGAAGCCAGCGAAGATTTTTCCTGAGATGTTGATTAGCGAGATGCCTCCGTGGTTATCATCTAAACACCTTATCTTATCACTAGCTTCGACTTTGTACTCCATCAGAAACCACTAAGGACTCTCCATGCTAACTCGGACTTTTAAGATCCCAGTCCCAAGTCTCTTCATTGCTGCTGTTATTCGACAGGAAGGTGCCCTTCGCAAGACGAAGATGCGATCGTTGGAACAAGAAGTTTATTGGCCTGACATTCCGGATTCTCACTAGAACCCAGCATCAGAGACAGTTGCAGACGAAGGTAGTAGACACACAAAGACTGCAGTATTTATGGTAGGTAGTTGTCGTGACGCCACATGAGTACCATAATTAACAGCTCTCGCGATCACCGCTGGAGGGGGCCGTAATTGAAACGAGAATGGCTCGTCAGTCCGGGTACGAGATGTTGAGTGCCTTAATTTCGTCATGCCGGTTGGATGTTGGCGTGATGCTTGCTCAGCCATCTGGCCAACTGTCACCGGGATTGTTGCACGTCCGCACCCTCCTCACGTGACTGATTTCCCTGCTCAGGGAATATCTCGGCACCGAATATGGTACTGGGGAAGTACCCATGTGGCCCCACGGCAACTGCGTACTGCAAATACTGCAGTCTTTGTGCCTCAACTACCTTCCTCTGCAGCTGTCTCTGATGATGGGTTCAAGTGAGAATCCGAAACGTCAGGCCAATAAACTTCTTGCTCCAGAGACCACATCTTCGTCTGCTGAACTGCGTCTTGGAACTCGCCTGTTCACTTCTATTGACAAGGTGCCCCTATTGACCCCCTCAACTGTCGGCAACTTCAGCCAGAGCGGACAAGCTATGGTCCACCGCTCGCTCAAAAAAAATCACTTAAGCGGTTGTTAACCACGGCAGTGGCGGCATGGTGCGGTTTCATGTAGTACTCGGAGAACGGGTAAGTCCACCCTTCCAGCATACCAATCAAAGACTCCGAGCTTGAGACGCGTACGGCAGAAAAAGCTTCACTTGTCAGTGAAAAACACTCTCCACGTCGAAATACCCTACCGTTTTTGACCTTTTACAGGAGGTTGGCGCCCAAACACACCCGAAGGCAGCACTTCTGCATGGACTACGACAGTTAATCCGTCAGACTCAGAAGCTTGTGTTATGGTTAGCGCTTTTTGGCAGCCGTTCCAACCTCCACCACCTGCTACCGCGTCGGTCGGTCCACAACTAGGCTAGACCGAGGGTAAAAAGACATTGATTGCATGGAGCAGTTTTGCTGAAAGGTTGGTTCTTTCTATGTGATGCTGCATCCAAGCGAGACCGTCTGCATCTGCCCATGAAGTCTGGGGTCCCAGTATTGTAGTGCGCGGCAGGCGAAACCTAAATTTACAGCAAACAACCTTTACCACGTTGGAATACCCCTATGACGTGTAGCCTCTTACACGTAGCCGATTAGGAGATTGGCACCCAGTTATACCTGAAGGTGGCATTACCACACGGCCTACGACCACCAACTCCTCAAATCCGGCAGTCATGGTCAGCCTCTTTCGACTGCCGTTCCAGAACGCGCCACCCATTGATAGATATACTACCAGTCAGGTATCCGTGTTTGTGCGGTTTCTGTGGTTGAGGAAGGGTCGTTATGTTTTTGCTCGTGCCGCTGTTCTCGTTTTTTCAACTGCGCCTCCATTGTTTTGCTGTCTTTCCAGACGATCCAAATTTACCCTGGCGGTCAACACCCCCTCCACGATCTTTCTGTGCCGAGTGATACGGAAGTCGTGCGACTTGAAGTGTTTAAAGGTCAAAAGACTTAGACAATAGTTTTTCCTAATGTCAGCGCATGTCTAGGGACAGCATGCCCCGACTATCAAACCCCTTCATAGAGTGCACTTTTCGTGTTTATTTAGGGCCGTAGAACCGATTTTTAAGTCTCAGGGCGTTTTCCGAGACTCTGAGCTTCCGTGAATACTCAGCCACTGTTATTGATGACATCGGAATTATTAACTAGGAAGAACTGACAACTGACGTATTTACAGATTCAGAATACAGCCTTCATGAGCGCGAAACATGTGGCTGTTTACCACTCGCTGTGGAGACTTTAGCAACATTGCATTCATCCACCTTCAGCGATTTTGACCTACCGAATAAGCCGAGACGTTCTTAATCTCCATCTTTCTCCATCTTCTTAATACCCTTAAGACCCTTATGAAGCGTACTCAATGCGAATTGTCCTGACAGCCGGGAGTAGAATATGCCAACTTCTCAGGGGCAACTAACTAGGAGACTGCATTTGTCAAGATAGATTCAACAACCCTGTCCTTCAGCAGTTCTGCTTGCAGAAGCCACCAATTTACGCCTAACCGGTCATGGGGGTTTCTCAAGCACTGCTACCCCCTAAAACAACGACGCTCGGCGTCACCAATTAAATCCCGCGCCCACAGTCAGACAACAACGACGCCTAGACCCGCAGCTGTCGGACAAAAACAGCAAAATTAGGCCTGCAGAAGTCGTCGGCGTGCAGTCGACCCGTGGCTTCCTAGAATCTGAAACCCGTGAAAGCGCACATTAAATTTGCTGATACCGCCAGTAATGTGGCGCTGCAGCAAAGCTGTTAAGGGTAGAGGTGCAAGCTATGACCCCCTACTCAAGACCTATCACTGGTATCGCGTTCCCTGTCGACTGCGACCTCGAATGTGAGACCCACCATCGGCCCGCAAAGGAGTACTGTCAGCGGACAGTCTAAGTGCACAATCAAGCGCTTGTGTGCGTGTAAGGGAGAACTAACAACTAACAGAAAGCCAGGACCTACTTGAAGAACATATTTGACACCCTCAGAGATGAGCGTCACATCAACGCAGTTGCTGAGTTGGTTTGTCGGAAAGAACTGGCCTCTAGAAAAAAAAACAGACAGGGAGAGGAACATTGTGCACTTAAAAGGACGAAGTCAAATCCCCCAAAGTGGACAATTTTCTTTGCTCAAAGGGGCCCAAGTGGCGCAACGACTGTGTCAGTCTCACCTTTCGAAGAGCATTTCAAAGTTCCGATAGGCCTGTTCCAGCGTACGAAAAGCAATGTGTAGAGCAGTGCACATCACACCGAGGCAGATGTCAGGCTTTGCGGGCTGAATAAAAAAAGTCGAGATAAAAGATATCTGATCTCTGACAGAAAAAGAAACGATTCACGCAGATGAGGAGAATTTGAGAAAAAAATGGGATTTGGCTTTCGGCATAAACTACGACGGGGCGGTTTTGAAGCGAGTTTAGGCTGCGTTGACTGGCAGAAAAGAGAACACAAAGCGCGTTAGTGAATCAGGCTCAGTGGCTCCCTCATTTCTGTGAGAGATCAACCAATCACGTGGAGTACGGGATCGTGCGTGGCACGCGTAGACGGGTTGTTTAGCTGTGCATGAACCCGTCTGCGGTCACCTTGGCATTGTCCTGCCACCGCGCCTAGGTGAATAAGGGAAGAGAGAGTGCGGCAGGTGCCGCGCTAGTCTGCTATCATTATAAAATGACTCAGGTGCAAGCCACTGTCCCCGCGCCCACCATACTGTGGGCCATACGGCAGACACCGTCGAAAACCATGGTTCTGCGACCGGCAGGTATGCTAGAAGCAGGCCTGACCTCTCTAACAAGCTAAACAGGACAGTTCTGGAAATAAATATAATCGCTCGAGTGATACGGAAGGGTGCCTCCCGCCTTGCGGGTATTTAAGTAGTAGAAAACGCGCAGCACTACCGGAGCATGTGCGAAGGCGGACGATGGTATTTTGCGAGAACGACGGAAAAGTTGGGAAGCCGAGGCGGAGTGACTCACTGAACTCGAGTAAGAACTCCAGATCTTCTAACACGGACCTGAGTCAGGATTGATTGACGGTGGCTGTTCTGGTCTCTCCCACTCCTATTGGTGGCATTGCCCGCTTATTAGTGGATCGGTGCTATGCGACCACCCGCAACGGGATCTTGTCTGATGGTTTGTGGCAGAATGCGATGTTAACATGCAGTTATATCATCAGGGAATATCGCCTAACACCACTCTTGTGCGGTAAATTCCTTTAGTGATGCCTGGAAACTTTGGCCAGCTTGTGTATCCAACCTTCTCGCACTGCGGCATGCACACTACTGCAACTCTAAAAGCAAGATGGAGATAACTGGAGATGAAGTAGTATCCAGAGCAGTCTGTAAGTAATGGAACAAAGTACGTGTATTGGGATAAGTAAACGCAGCGCGCGCAGTGCATAACATCCCGCCATCGCCGTTTCCGAAGTATCCCGAGAAATAGATATTTACTTGATATATGGACAGTGGACAAAATCGATATCTACTCGATGTAAGGATATCGGAAAACAGATATATACTCGATATCGTCTCGAGATGGCTTGCTACTAGGGAGACCTCCACTGTCCGTAAATAAGTGCAGGCAGGGCCTCGGAATGTGAACCGCTTGTCACCTTTGCTTCGAACACAGGTGTGTTAGAGGTCAAACGGTCACGGTAGCGTTCTTCGTCTGTAGGAACTTATAAACATTCCGTACATATACTGATAGACGATAGGGACTCAATAATGATGAAATTCTGCCTACATAATGCGCTGCTGTGCGGCTGCTCGTTGGGCTCGAGAGAGAGCCCGCAAGGCACAACGGAACGAGTAAGTTCCGTAAGGACGATCGGTGAGCGCCCCCTACCATTGTATATTCCCGATCGAAAACCGACAGACAACGGACTCGTGGCCCAGTGGATAAAGGCGCTGACTTCTAGCTAACAGGTCACGAGTTCGAGCCTCGGGTGTTCCACACTTCGGGGTTGGGTATGACTGGCTGACGACGGCTAATAAGCCAGAAACGGCCATTCCAGTCTTCCTTGCCTTTGTCGGTAACGACATTCTGCCTACATCATGCGCTGCTGTGCGGCTGCTGGTTGGGCTCGAGAGAGAGCCCGTAAGGCACAACGGAACGAGAGAGTTCCGTAAGGATGATCGGTGAGCGCCGCCCACCAATGAGAAGGCGGTCAGACTGAAATATAGCCACCCGCTGAAATCACGCCAGCATCCGTGAGCACAGCAACCTCCAACACCGTTCTAATGCCATTGTTGAGCGTTGTTTACAATACATGCGAAAACGGTACCAGCAGAACCAACACCTCAATTATTACACTTCACATTGACGCACACAATTCCAGACAGTGCATTTTCTACTAACTCCTGGATAGTTTGAGTATCGAACCTTCCGAAAATAAGCACACGTTATTATGATTAACACGGGTACCATGTCTTCTTACTCTGAGGCTTCATAGCTTACGCTGTGGCCAAGCAAATAGGTAAGGTGGCAGACTTTAGAATGTATCATTTTCAGGGTAGATAGCCAAGCCTCGTCGGAACTATCGTAGTCCCCGGAAATGAACGTGATGAATGTATTGTCGACAACTAAATGCAGACGTCTAGGCATCGTAAATAAGTAGAAGCCGTGC
>CACRXP010000066.1:652831-677147 GCA_902702965.1 Spirometra erinaceieuropaei
AGGCATGGTCGTAATTTACACTGAAATAAAGCTCAGGTAGTCAAAATAGAGTACATTTTTCGGCTAGATCAACTTGGACAAAATTCAGCTGACCGACGGGCATTGGTGGATGCGTTGTAATCGCTTTTAGTTTGCGAAAAATTCTTACAAAGACAACTTTTCAGCGGCTTAGCCGGCAAATTAACGGTTTGCCCGCCTGAATTAACACACTTGAAGATGACCTACGTGTAGATTCGGCTTTAGGGAAGGAGGTTCGCGCAGCACGCGTCTCAATTTATCCCTTCTATCTCATTGTGAGCAAGTGAGAAGAATATGTCAGGACAAGTAGCGATGAGACTACGCGCAGCGGCTGACATGCGATAATTACCTCGCCCATGTTTTCGACAACACATTTCGACTTCGCCAACTTGCGGATAGTGGCGCGAGCCGGCAACAAGACGGGGCGAGAACTGTTGGAGGCGTGGGTGTCGGACACCAACTCTATCAATAGGCACATTGATTTGCCTGCGTGTTATCACGCCCTCCGCCCACGCAGCCAGGTGGCACAGCTCACATCGCCGGGAAGTACAAGCGGCGTCACCACGCCGGGGGACTATTGCGGGCCAGGCGGCACAAACCAGACGTAGACACGGACGTAGTCCCCCCCCCCCCTCCGTCACGACACAACGATATAAATGTTCACACGTTGCTGCACTCTAGCAGTCTCCGATGCTGAACTCCAGTTCGAGTTCGAAAGCCAAGGCCAATAAATATATCGTCCCAATGATCATGCCTTTGTCTTCTTTAAACAGGAACCTGGGATGCGCATATCTCTTCCATTCGTGACATTTCGTCAGCTTCGAAAAACAGAACCAGGCTGTGCACATCGAACCGGGTGGAGAGACACGCCAGCTACCCTCATTCGCTTATCTGGCAGTAGTGGGTGGCTACGGAGGTGTGCCTATTGCGCTTAAAACAACCTTGTGTGCATGGATGAATCGAGTGTCGAGTGGAGACAGCGCGAAATGATGATTAGGTGCAGCCAGACACTCTAAATGGCCGTTGGGTGGTGGGAAGGTCGTGCGATTTTCCGCATTTCCGCGTTTATGCATGAGAACTGAATGATTGGCGTTGTAGTCAAATCTCTCCCTGGTGTATTCGCGGAAGGAAACGAAAATGTTGGCCCCCGGTAAATTTTCGTAAAATTCTCGTCGTGGTTTGAGCGCTTCCGAGTGTCTCGAACGGATAAAATTGACTGGCAGCAAACAGGACACAGATCAAGCTGAATATTTCCACATCATGGACCTCTCACAAAAGGAGCTTCACTATCGAGCAAAGTGTGGTCGTCACCGGGTCAGACGTGGTCGACGACCTACCGCCATTACCCTCGAAAAGGCCTTATGCGGCCACCCTCGAATTAGCAAGAGATCGGTTACATCGATCTTCAGTGAGCGCGAAGAAAGACGCTGAGTCGATTTTACCCGAAAATACATCGTGGGCTTTGGAGGGCAAGCCTAGGTGACTAAACCCGACACAGCACCAGCGATTGATGCATGTGTAAGAACCCTTAATGGAGGAGCAGGCAACAGGCCGGAAAAAGCTGGATGAATGGCCAGGTATGAGGAATTTGGGCGGAAATGTAACGGCAGGTCTTTTCGTAAGGGTCTTAAGGGTACTAAGAAGATAGAGAAAGATGGAGATTAAGAACGCCTCAGCTTATTCGGTAGGTCAGCATCGCTGAAGGTGGATGAATGCAATGTTGCTAGTCTCCACAACGACTGGTAAACAGCCACATGTTTCGCGCCCAGGAAGACAGTAGCCTGAGTCTGTTAAAAGGTTGGTTGTCAATTCTTCCTGGCTAATAATACCGATGCAATCAATAACAGTGGCTGAGTATTCACGGTAGCTCAGAGTCTTGAAAAACGACCCGGGACTTAAAAATCGGTTCTACGGCCTGCCCAGACCCCGTTAAATAAACTCGAAAAGCGCACTCTGTGAAGTGTTTTGATAGTCGGCACCTGCTGCCCCTAGAAATGCGTTGACATTAGGAAAAACTACTGTCAAAGTCTTTTGACCTTTAAACACTTCGAGTCGCACGACTTCCGTATCACTCGGCACAGAAAGATCGTGGAAGGGCTGATGACCGTCAGAGTAAATTTGGATGGTCTGGAAAGACAGCAAAACAATGGAGGCGCAGTTGAGAAAAAACGAGGACAGCGGCACGAGCACAAACATAACGACCCTTCCTCAACCACAGATACCGCACAAACACGGATACCTGACCAGCAGTGCGTCTGCAGACTACCTGTCGCGTCAATGGGTGGCGCGTATTGGAACGTCAGTCAAAAGAGGCTAACGAGGACATAATCAGACTGTCGGATTTGGGGATTTGGCGGTCGTAGCCCATGGGGTAATGCCACTTTCGGGCGTGACTGGGTGCCAATCTCCAAATCGGTTACCTGTCGGAGGCTACACGTCATAGGGTAATCCGACGTAGTGAAGGTTGTTTGCTGTAAATTAAGGTTTTGCGTGCCGTGCGCTACAATACTGAGACCCCAGACTTCAGGGGCAGATGCAGACAGTCTCGCTTGGATGCAGCATCGCATAGAAAGAATCAACCGTCGAGCAAAACTGTTCCATGCAATCAATGTCCGTTTACCCTCGGTCTAGTCTAGCTGTGGACCAACCGAGGAGGTGGCAGGTGCCGGAGGTTGGAACGGCAGCCGAAAAGCGCTAACCATAACACAAGCTTCTGAGTCTGACGAATTATCTGTTGTGGTCCATGCAGTAGTGCTACCGTCGAGTGTGGTTGGGCGCCAACCTCCTGCAAAAGGTCAAAAGTGATAAGGTATTTCGACGTGGAGTGTTTTTCACTGACAAGTGAGGCTTTTTCTGCCGTCCGCATCACAAGCCCGGAGTGTTTGACTGGTATGCTGGAGAGCTGGACTTAGAAGTTCTCCGGGTAGTACATGAAACCACACCTCCACCCAACGGCAACATGCCGTCATTGCCATGGTGAACAACAGCCTAACTGAAATTTTTTGAGCGAGCGGTGGACTATAGTTTGTGCGCTGCGGCTTAACTTGCGGAAAGTCGAGGAGGCCAATAAGGGCACGTTGTCAACAGAAGTGAACAGGCCAATTCCAGGAGGCAGTTCAGCAGATGAAGATGCGATCGCTGGAAAAAGAAGTTTATTGGTCTGGCGCTTCGGATTCTCACTCGAACCCATCATCAGAGACAGTTGCAGACGAAGGTAGTGGAGGCACAAAGACTGCAGTATTTGTAGTACGTAGTTGCCATGGCGCCACAGGGGTATTTCCCCAGTACCATTTTCGGTGTTGAGACATCCCCTGAGCAGGGAAATCAGTCACGTGAGGAGTGCGCGGCCGTGCAACAATCCCGGTGACAGTTGGCCAGATGGCTGAGCAAGCATCACGCCAACATCCAACCGGCATGATGAAATTGCGGGAATTAACAACTCGGGCCCGGACTGACGAGTCATTCTCGTTTATCGCGAGAGCCGTTAATTATAGGACCCTCCACTACCTTCGTCTGCAACTGTCTCTGACGATGGGGTCGAATGAGAATTCGAAATGTCAGGCTAATAAACTTCTTTTTCCAGCGATCGCATCTTCGTCTTCTGAAGGGCAGCTTCCTGTCGAATGACAGCAGCAATGAACAGACTTGGGACTGAAATCTTAAAAGTACGAGTTTGCATAGGGATCTCCTAGTAATTTCTGATGGAGAACTGAGTCGAAGCTGTTGATGAGACCAGGGTAGGTAAACGGGAAAGGTTAACGCCAGCTCATAAAACCAACGGAAAAAAACCCCATATTGTCAAAGATAAGATGTTAAGATGATAACCACAGAGGCATCTCGCTAATCAACATCTCCGGGACAATGCTATCTGGCTTCCTCCTTAATCGCCTCGAGCAAGGACTTCTGCCGAAAGCTAATGCGGCTTCCGAAGACACCGCAGGGCCACCGGCATGGTCTTGGCCGCTCACCAGCTACAAGAGAAGTGTCATGAGATGCGAACCCACCTCCACACTACCTTCGCGGACTTGACGAAGGTCTTCGACAGGGTGACTCGCCAGATATTGCGGAAAATTATGCGTAAATTCGGCACAACAGCGGAATTCTCAGCAGTATCGACACACCTAGCCCTAACCAATCAGCACCTGATCACCCAGTGCGCCCACCACCAGCAGCTCCGCCGCATTCACTCTGACGCTCCGACCCATACTGCCCACACTGTCCCCGCATGCTTACCTTACACATCCACCTGGTCGGCAATTTGCAAATCCATCGCACGGAGCTTGGCGAACCAATGCCTGGAGCACCAACAGACACCAGGCGCACCCGATTCAATTGCCCGCATTGTCCTCCCCCCCCCCCCTCCCCCCATTCTGCCACCACATTGGCTTCTAGGCGTATTCCTGAAAACCTGCCGTCATACCACACTATCACACCTCTCCCTCACGAAAATCTGCAACGTACACCAACATTACCCACCAGCAGACAACGCAAGCACACAACTGACACTTCTCACGTAAGTGACGAGTGTGCTTCTCGACTCCTTCTCCATGTGGCTTATCTGGTGCACGTGTGACCAGAGCCGGAGACTATCACGGTGCGCCAAGCGCTGTGGCTTGGAAGGTTGCCGAATGACGCATCAACTCAGTCCATGCGGTCTGCCCAGTTGGTTGTGTTTGTGTGGAGCGGATGACTGATGGTCTGAGAGTCAGGCTGAAATGGTTCCTTCTCAACGTGACCCCTGGCACTCACATGAATATGAAGAGTGTGTTTGTATATTGGTAGTGCCTTTCAGTACATGACTGACAGGTTACTCGGCCTTTGAAGGATGATGGTCCGGGCTAAATCCAGGGCTGCATCTCACCCTTCTGCGCTCTGATGATTCTGTGCGTCTGTTATGCCACGATTCGGCAAACCATGTCCCTCGCAGCCTGGTGTGCGCTGGCACCTAGTTCACTGCCGGTAGATGCGCTTGCGCTCCCCTGGGTATACAGGTCGTGTGCATGGTTGCCCAGTGATTTCTATCATCTTCTCCCCTTTCGAACACATTTTTGGTTAAATTACTCGTCCAGTGTTTGTTGTGGACCAGGGGATGTGGTGGTAAGTCTAGGTGTTGGTCCGGCCGTTCCAACCACCCGAGCCTTCTCCCACCTCCGGTCTTCCTGACTATGTCTTTACACCGGGCCCAGGTGGGGGAGGAGGAGAGTGTGGTAGATGCAGTGCAGATCTATCCTCACTATAAACTAATTCAGGCGCACATCAACGTGCCTGCTGTCGCCTTGCTTTGGAGCACACCGTGGACATCGTCGGACGCTACGATCGGACTGTCAAATGAAGGATTAAAAATTGTAAGTAAAATTTGGGAAGGGGAGACCTTACGCAGTCTTATGGTGATAATAATAATAATAGCTCACCCGTCATAATCGACGATGATCGTCTTTATTAAGCAGCGATACAGTGAGTGACCGATCTCATGAAATGTTGGCTGGAATTCTGAAATGCGTTTTCGATTAGGAAGGATTACTTGGGTGCGGTTTTCATACAGATTATCTTGCGGCATAATCTTATAACATTTCGGACTCGGCGGGATGTCCGCTTTTAAATACACTGTTTTTCAATCTCCTGTAGAAACCGTACTCGGTAACCCATGACTACTTAAGTAGCATGTGTTTTTTCCATTGAGCCCTACATGGTGTCTTCTTAAAGGCATAGAGAAATAAGCAGTTTTCTTTACGCGGAGGGCATGTACCTTATAGACTGAAATCACTAAGCGCTAATAAAACGATTGATCAGGCTCCACATTATTCGGCAATTGGAAAACTTTTTTTAAACAATTATACTCCCTCTTCGAGTATAAAATAAAACGATGACGTGATCCTCTATCAAATTACTGAAAGAAAGAATACTTTTGTTCGTGGTTTCTATAAAATTTATTTTAATTTGCAAGGCCATCGAAAACCAGTGGGAAAAACGCATGCTACCTAAGTAGTCATGTGTTACCGAGTACGGTTTCTACAGGAGATTGAAAAACAGTGTATTCAAAAGTTGACATCCTGCCGAGTCCGAAATAGTATAGGACTATGTCGCAAAATAATCAGTATGACAACCGGCCTAAGTAATCCTTCCTAATCTAAAACGCATTTCAGAACTCCAGCCAACATTTCATGAGATCGGTCACTCACTGTAGTCACAAGGGCTATGTGCTAAAGTGGCTGTGCAGATGTCAAGCAGTTCGTGGTCTCATTCCAAACGTACGTTAACAGTAGAAGGTTGGAGTGTTGCTATTAATGCTGTTGTTCAAAAGGAAAAATCACAAAAGTGGTCGGACGTTGAGGACTTGAGACAGGTCCAGGAGTGGTGCAGTGTTGAACGCGAAGAAATTCAAATCATATTTCCAGGCAGGTCGTGCGTCTGCTCCATCAAAAACTTCATTCACTATACTTCACTGTGAGGCCCCGGTGTGCTGCTCTAGATGATGAATAAAGCAGCAAGGGTCATGCTACAACGGTTCCTTCTCGGTACGGCCTTCATGTCTCCTCTCACATAGGTGAAACCCCTTTCCCCCCCCTCTTCACCCCTCCCCCCCAATGCAGCCCGGTACAAATGGAGCGGAGACCGGGTCGCGTGTGGTACGCGTAGACGAACTGTTTAGTTTCGTCGGCTCACCTCACACACCTCCTCGTCTCGACACTGTCTTGCCACCAGGGCAGATAGGGGATGAGAGGCGAGAGCGAAGTAGATGCATGGAAATTCCGCTCTACCATAAGCATATTTACGTCCGACGCTCAGCTCGTGGGGAGGGGTGGTGCACATCGCCCGCGCCGACCGAAATATCGGTGAATAAAGCTTTGTCAGTTGATTTAATTTAGATACGTTGGCTGGAGCGTTGAAAACAAACCCCCCACAGTCATGTCCTTTTGCCGGTCATTTAATACGCAAATTATCCAACTGGTGAAACCACTGATGAATGTACTCCTGGCTCCGAATAACCCGAAGATGAAACACAGCACGGACTGAATGATACTCGGAATCGCAAATCAAGGCGCTAAAGGCAAACTAATACCTCATTGGCTGTCAGCAATTCGTTTCCAAAAGCAAGCCCTAGAAGCTGCAGGGCCAACTCTGCAAACTCAGCCGAGCATACTACAGTGCAGGAACTTGTCGAGCTTAATGAAGGAAAGGAGGGCGGCACTATTCTTTGCGTATTCGCCAAGACTAAACGGCACAGCCCACGGTATATCTACCATGTTGGCATTGGTGTGAAGACTACCCCATTTCCCGGTGGTCGTGCTCACTAAATTCAAAGAGGACCGTCACTTCAGGAGTGAGCGAGATTAGTACGGAACCCACCCACCCACCCCCTCACTCTCTCCGCTCTCCTACTGCATGCCAGTAGGATGAGGGAGAGACGTCGATGGTACGCAGTGGCCGGCAGGCATGCTACCAGGGCAGAAGGGTTTGGGACCAAATCCGACTACCCCAGCGCCAGGCACACACTTCCACGGGGGTACAAAGCACACACGAATTAATGGCAGACAGCGAGCGTGCCCACCTGAGTGAAAAGACCAGCCACTTCGGTGGAATGCGTGGCCCGACGAATCCCCTTGCCACCACCGCCTTCAGAAGCCTTGATCATCACAGGATAGCCGATTTTATTGCACGCCGCTTGACACTGCTCCACTGTGCTGACGCAGGCCCTGTCATAGTCCTCCGGGCTGATCAGCTCAGAGACGCTGCGGCGGGACGATGGTGGTTGGACAATGGATGAGCCTGGCGAGAGCACGTCCTCCGTATTCACGACAATGTCTAGGAGGCGGGGTAGGAGAGAAAACAGTTCGCGTCCAATTAATTCGTCAGCGCAAACAGGGTCTAGTACGTGACAATTCTTCGGGTAAGAGCAGACAGAGAAGTGCAAGTACTGATAGTATAAACACGCGACTGTCGCGACGCTTGGAACATAGTCATTTGATGATAGTGTAATGAGTTATTTGTAGCCAGTAGGTAATAAACAAACTAAGCGAGCAGCACGCAAGTCGCCCATTACGTGGCGTGACTTCGGATATTTTAACTGAAAGTTTGAAATGTGTTCACGACTAGAAAAGATTACCTAGGTAGAGTTGTCACTTGTCCTACCGACTTTTCAGTGGGCCTCTTTTCGGCCGTCGTATGACTTTTTCCCATTTATTTTTAAAACCTCCGTACATTTGAGTATCTTTTGTAGAAAACATGCGCAGAAATAGTCTTTCTTGTACTCAGTGGGTAGAGAATCACGTCTTCTTCAAATTTTCTACTCGAAGAAAGGGTACCTTTCGGATTAAAAAATGTTTTCCGGTTCTATAATACTTTTTAACCCCGGCCTGCGGAGGCGTTTGCGCCCAGGGCTTCAAAAATCCGTGCTGTGTACTTGCTCTTTAAGGAGAATCATATATTTCTCTGTATCATATAGGCTTATAAAATTTTGCAATGGATGTGAGCCATATTGTATACTTGTGAAGCAGCACTAATAATCATACTGATGTGAGGTTGTATGAAAGGACATATCATGGACTTAAATAATCTTATTATTTGAAACATCTTACGGCCGGAAGATATCCTTTCTCCGAGTATAAATTTAGAGGAACATGCACCCCTCTACTACATGAGTACAGTAAGCAATATTTTGCGTACTCCTTCTACAAAACATATTTGAATATATGCGGACACTGAAAGTCAAAGGGAAAGTGTGTAACACTTGAGTAGTCAATTTTTATCGAGTGTTGTTTTTGCGGGCGGTTGGAACAAAGCTCAATCAAGAGCCGGCATCCTGGCGTGACTAATATGTTATGAACTTATGTCGTACAACTATCACAATACTACAACCCCACCTAAGTAATCCATAGTAAACGGAAACACATTTCAGAATTTCGACCAATATTTTATGAGACAGCCCACCTACTGGATAACTTCATACTGAGAGTACACCGGTATCTAAGACATTAAAGCCTACAAATGGGCAATTATCGGGATTATGATGTAACAGTGAGCAAAAAGTGTCGTCTACCGATGAAGTATATGCACGGGAGAACTTTGTCAAGTTTCCTCTCCTAGAATAACACAGGCATCGACCTGCGTCCGTATACCAAGGCAAGTTGAAGAGCAAAATCGACTAGACCGTCTTTGCACCTGATGAATAACACATTTATGAACTGCGAGTGGTTCGGCTCCTCAGTGGGTTCCCCAGCATTCCCCGTGTGTTTTCTGGTAGATACTCCAATTAAAAAGCGACAATTTCTAAATTGTCCTCGTATGCCGCAAAGATTGTGGTGAACTAAAAACCAAAGTGTTCAGGAAAGCGACCGATACGATGCAAGTACTGAACTCCAACAGTAACCACCCAATCGGCCACAAACGCAGTTGTGTAAGGACGCTGTATCGGCGTGTCGAAACGCACTGCAGTGAGCCGGAAGACAAAATTGCTGAACTACAATACCTCCGACGGGTATTCAAAGCCAATGGCTACCCGCACAACTTTGTCGACCGATGCATACGCAAAAGGGACGAAAGGCCTAACCGCACGGACAGCAAATCTTGGCGGGCACTTCCGTATGTCAAGAACGTTTCGGAAGCTGTCGGCCGCCTACTCGCACCACTTGGGGTTGGAGTGGCACACAGACCGAAGGCAACCATCAGGCGTCTAGTCATGAAACCGAAAGACCCACTGCCACGGCTAGAAACGTCTGGAGTCGTTTATCGGATCTGGTGCAGTTGCGGACAATGCAACTACGTCGGAGAAACCGGAAGACAGCTCCAAACGAGAATGGCCGAACACGCGGCAGCGGTGCGCAGAAATGAGGCCAGCTCTCAAGTTGCGGCTCATTCGACGAGATCCGGCCACACATTCAAATTCGATGAGGCCGAAATTCTCGCAAGAGGTGACAACCGCGTGAACCGGGAGCTACTGGAATCATGGTTTACTGGCCCCCAGTCCATCAACAAGTACAACGATCTTCCGACTCCATACTCCGTGCTAAAACTTCGCCTAGGCGGAGTAACAAGCCATGCGGGGAGGGCAGAGGTGAACACTTTTTCCAACACCGGGGTCGGTGCGTCAGATGGTCGAGCAGTCATCACGCCAACATTCAACGCACGTGATGAAATTGCAGCAATTATCGACTCGAATGTCGGCCATCAAGCAATGATCACATCAAGCGCGACGATCCCGGATGAAGGGGGGAGCCGTGAATGTTCATAGGTATGCGGTAGCATGGCTACTGCATCCTATAAATACCGCAGCCCCTTGTGCAACAACCACCCGTTTCTGCTTTTTTGTCTCTGATGATGGATTCGAGTAGGAATCCGAAACGTCAGGCTAATAAAGCTCTTGTCCCGGCGATCGTGTCTCCTTCTTCAAGACTACTTCCTGGGACTCGTCTCTTCGCTTCTATTGAATATTACGTGGTTACCCGTTGTGGTTGATGGACTTTGACCCAAATATTCATACATAAAATTCTCCGTCTGAGCCTATAGACCTTGAATAAACTGATCTACCCCAACTTCGTAGATAATTTCTGAGGGAATTAAAAAGCGACAATGCATGGGAGAATTTTGTCAAGTTTCCTCTCCTAGAATGATACAGGCATCGACCTGTGTCTGCGTACCAAGGCAAGTTAAAGAGCAAAATCTACTACACCGTCTTTGCATCTGATGAATAACACATTCATCAGAGACCTATCTTACGAATATCCATTCATTTCGGCAGTGCGACTTTGTTTTCCAAATGAGCCAAAGAAATGAACCCAGGGGGACGGAAGTATCTCCGTGAACATGTCACACCAGTAGAGGCCTACAATGACCGTCTTCGCGTGACAGTTTTCGTAACCACGACATATGAAAACGCGTCCTTTCGGGGGATTGACCTAAGACAGTAAAAATAGTCAAGTGTTAATTGACACTTTAAAATCGTCCTTAGACGTAACGGCTTCTGAGGTCGCGCGAAATACAGCGGCTATGTTGCGGAATTACTATCACCTACTGAATAACTTCACACTGACAGTACACTGGCAATAAGACATTAAGACCTAGGAGTGGAGAATTCGTATGAAGACGTAGCAGTAAGCAAAAGGAAAACCTAATCGACAGTGTTTGCACCCGATGTAGAACGCATTCAGCACACGCCTTTGTTAAGAATGCTTAGTCAGTTAAGCGGTGAGAGATTGTATTTTAGATGAGCTAAAGAATCGGGCCCAAGGTATCACCTGCGCAAAGAAGCACCCCTGCGAACATGCCACACCGGAAAAGGCTTTTAGTGTGACAGCTTTTAATGACCACGACGTATTGGAGTTCGCGGGACGATAGAATACCCCCGTGTTACGGTTTTTAGCACAGAACTTTTGACGGTTATTGTTCTCTCCCTATTGTCGTGATACAGCTTTTTACTTCCACGGTTGGCCAACACCGAAAACGCCTTTACTTGCGCAAAACACAACCAATACATTGCAAACTGCATCCCTCCTACACTTGCCGTTGGCTCAGTTGAACAAAAAAACAAGGCGAACGAGGAATGCTTTACTTTCACATATACTGTTTACCTAACAACCCGCGTCGCACACCATTTTGCGACTTCCCATCTCCCCTCAACAATTATTTTCTTTTTCTAAGCAACTCTGTAGTCTTATCAACATGCCATTTTTATTCCTCCTCTTTCATTATGTTTGCTGGTTTTTTTTTAATTTCCCAGTTTTGGACGGGACAGAGGAAGGGGTGGTTCGGTGTCAGCGCATTTGGTATGTTCCAAATGTTACTAGGAGATGCAACGTGACTTGTGCGCAAACATAGAGCAGGAAATGAGAGAGAAATAAATTGAAGCATCCTGAGCTGTCAGCGACTCAAGGTACGCTGAAAGACCAATGCAGCATCGATCTCATCCCTCCCCTCTTTGTGTTCTAATGGCCATGGGCGCCGCGCTTGACGAGTCTTTCGCCTCACCTTACACGCGCCGGACCCTCAACCGGCACAATATGGGTTCCACGCATGTGCGCACGATTTTCTTCAATGAACGAGTGACGCCGTGGCATCAGACCTAAACTGGTGCCTGTATTCCATGCCAAGTAAGTTGGCACGTTAGATCCTGGTTCACCTCCACAGAGGAATCAGCGCATGTATGTGAAATGACCGGCCAGCCAGTTTGCACAGGCGCATCCCTGCCCGGCTTCACTCAACCCTGTCACTGGGATGCGATTTAAGGTAACGCAACGCACAACTACTCGGGTGGTAGCGAGTATGCTTGAGCACGAGCGATGACGGCAGCAACAAATGGCCCAACAACTTGTCGGTTGTTAGCGATGGGGACCACAACTGCTCAGAATAAGTCGCAGGGCTGACTAAAGCAAACCCTGATCGGATGGCGGGGCAAGGCAGGGACTGACAAAGTTAGACAACCCGTCTTCGCGTACCACACACATGCCGGTCCGCATTCTACGCGAAACCTCGGAGCATCCGTGTCCGGGTGTCGCAAGGGTCGTATTAAGAAGAGGTAATTACATCCTGGTCATCAATTTGGACGAGGACTGAGTTGGTCCACTGATCTTCAGTCTACCAAGTCACGTAGGTTGGCCCATCGTGATAATTTAAAAGTGCGTTTGGTTGTTTATTGTGCGGAAACTGGGAGTCTGATCCTAGTTTGATCGAACCCACTCGCCCAGCTCTCTTTCGTGTCAGCGAATAATCCGATCTAAGAGGACTGCGGTGGTGACTGAGTTCAATGACTGAGAAGGCATACAATCCGAATTCGGGTTGACACGCCATTTCCTGCATCGCAGAAATGACAATAATGGTTTCTTTCGCCACCCACCGACTACGTAGGTTGACGTAAAGCAGGCTCAAACAACAAGACTCTGAACAGGGCAGGAGGATCGCGGCGCGGTTAGAGGGGACAAAGGCAGAGGTGTCTGCCCACGTGACTACTTTTAGAGATCACATGAGTAGGGTGTGGTTATACGGAAAATGCAACTCACGAGAACCGCTCCATGGCACAGTTGGGATGCCCGCACTCTGCGCGAGGATGGTCGATGCGATCTTGTCACCGAGTGCCCACATGGCATCATGATCGGGACCTGCAAAAGACAAAACAGGGAGTTGGAGGCGCAACTTCGCGACTATACTCGGCCATATACTGCTTATAGAAAACATGGAAATGTGTAGGTTTGCAGAAGCTTCTTTCGGATCGGCACGTCGACAGATGCCCAACGTAGCGTGAGCGAAGGCGACTATCCTGATGGCAAACGCCAAATCACATCACTAAGTTGTCAGCCCTCTGGAGTAAAACGATAGTCACATACGCTCACAGTCCTCTTCTTAACTACTTGTACATCCAAATTACACAAAATCCGTTAGCCAACTGAATTGTCCTTGGACACGTGGTTGGTCTCACCATCTGAGGTGGGGCCTATTAAATCTCTCAAAAATGACACATCAACAAGTTAGCATAGTACCCTGAACGCACAGAACGCAAACGATTTAATTTTACACGGGTGGCTGTGGTGTTCGCTGTAGTCCACTACCGACGTGACTTCAAAGGCAACGAAGAACTTAACGATCTAAATAGGAGACTGTTGGTTGTCACCATTTAACATGAGAGAATAATGCGCGGAAAAAAACACGTCGAGGTTTGGTTCGGCAGCCCCACTTGATCGATACAATACGGTTAGCTTGCAAAAACAATATTAGTTAACAAACCTAACTTGCCAATAGAAGCGAAGAGACGAGTCCCGTGAAGTGGTCTTGAAGAAGGAGACACGATCGCTGGGACAACAGCAGATACGAGTGATTCACGCACAAGGGGACTCCAACGTACGGACTGGCTAAGTGGCTGTTCCACCGTCTCAAGTTCCTGACCGCTGAGTCAGACACCACGGTCTCTTAGTCAGCACTATTCCTGGAGAAACTCAAAGGGGTAAGCCTCCATCCAAATGAGGTCATGGTATCTTTTGATGTTACATCCCCTTTTTACTTCTATTCCCCAGGACCTGGCGATCGAGGCAATCGTGCTGTACTACAAAGCAAATACGATGAAACGGAGAATCGTCTTGGACGCGCCCAAGCCCTTCAGCTCCTGAAGCTCTGTCTCAGGACGCACTTCACGTTCAACGGGACAATCTGCGAACAGGTGAAGGGCACACCAATGGGTTCTCCGATTTCGGGATTCACCGCCGAGGCGGTTCTGCAACGGTTAGAATCGCTGGTCTTCCAACACCACAAACCGAAGTTTTCCGCCCGGTATGTGGATGATACCTTCATCGTCATCGAACGGGATCAGGTGTTGACATTCAAAGAACATCTCAACGCCGTCTTCCCGGCCATTCAATTTACGATGGAGGAGGAAGAGAACAACCAACTGGCCTTCCTGGACGTCCTCGTATGCCGCAAATACTGTGGTGGACTAAAGACTATAGTGTTCAGGAAAGCGACAAATACGATGCAAGTACTGAACTTCAACAGCAACCACCCAATCAGCCACAAACGCAGTTGTGTAAGGACGCTCTATCGGCGTGTCGAAACGCACTGCAGTGGGCCGAAAGACAAGATTGCCGAACTACAAAACCTCCGACGGGTATTCAAAGCCAATGGCTACCCGCGCAACTTTGTCAACAGGTGCATACGCAAAAGGGACGAGAGGCCTAACAGCACGGACACCAAATCTTGGCAAGCGCTGCCGTGTGTCAAGGGCGTTTCGGAAGCTGTCGACCGCCTTCTCGCACCATTTGGGATAGGAGTTGCACACAGACTGGAGACAACCATCAGACGTCTGGTAATGAAACCGAAAAACCCACTGCCACGGCTAGCTGTCAAGTTGCGGCTCATTCGACGAGATGCAGCCACACATTCCAATTCGACGAGGCCGAAATTCTCGCTATAGGTGACAACCGCGTGAGCCGGGAGCTACTTGAATCATGGTTTACTGACCCCCAGTCAATTAACAAGTGCAATGAACTTCCCCTTCCCTACTCTGTGCTGAAACTTCGCCCAGGCGGAGTAATTGGCCACGCCGGGAGCGCACATGTGAACACTTGTCCCAACACCAGGGTCGGTGCGTCAGATGGTCGGGCAATCATCACACCAACATCCAACGCACGTGATGAAATTGCAGCAATTAACGACGCGAACGTCGCCCATCAAACAATTAACACACCAATTGCAACGATCCCGGATGAAGGAGGTGGGGCGTGAATGTTCATAGGTATGCGGTAGCATGGGGACTGCATCCTATAAATACTGCAGCCGCTTGTGCATGAATCACCCGTATCTGCTGTTGTCTCTGATGATGGATTCGAGCAGGAATCCGAAACTTCAGGCTAATAAAGCTCTTGTCCCAGCGATCGTGTCTGCTTCTTCAAAACCTAACTTGGCCACTCGCTGGATTTGGAAGGGAAAGAGAGCGCAAGCAGAGCTCGAGGTACGCGCAGGAGTGCGAGTGAAGGTGGCGTGCACACCCCCCCCCCCCGCCGGAAAAAGGATTCTCTGAGGATATAGGGGACCAACTGTGGGTACCACGTGGTAATTCGCATTGCATGGTCACTGTAGTGGAACACACGGAGTTGAACACCGTCAGAACAATTATACTGGCAAGTTTACTTGGCCACTCGCTAGGCTAAGATAATGAAGGGAGCGCAAGTAGGGCCCGAATCATGCGCGGGGAAGCGCGTGTGAACTAATCATTGAAGTGGCCAAGGCCGGCATATAGGCACTCCTCCCCCGTAGTACAACCGCTCGCTGAATTAAAATGGTAGGGAAGAAGCAAATACGTGATATTCGTAAAGTCGGCGTATTCGCATCTACTAAGACCTTTTTAGAAAGCCAAGCATATGACATCATTCAAGTGGGGCTGCAGGACCAAACCTCGCCAAAAACACTTATGAGAAGAGTCCACGTCGGGCAGTTGATGCTCTTTTGCTAGGAAGCCGATCCTGTCAACGAGGGCAGTCGTGGGGGGCGTTAATGTTGACAGAGGGGGGGGGGTGTGGACAGAACAGAGCCCCTTACCCCCTGGGCTGTCAGAAAGTTCAACCACAGCACACGAACCGTAATCCACAGTTTGTCCAACAATGCGGTTAGACTGTCGCTCGCGGGGGTGGTTTTCTGGAGGGGTGCATTCGTGCAGGCCTTGACTCCAAAAGTAAACATCTGCGCGCCTCCCCCCCCCCTCCCCTCCTCCAGCGCACCCGTCTGGTAATCCAAGATTGTGGTGGATGACACGCAAAGCCTTATCTTACAGCGAACAACATTCGCTATGTCGGAACACCCCTATGGCTGGTAGCCTTTTACAGGTTGAAGAACGATAGCCAGGCACGTCCAGAGGTAGCACTGCTGTATCAGTTACAACTGTCTATTCGTCAGACCCGAGAGTCTAAGTGTGTCGTGATTGGCCCTTTTTGGACCCCATTCCAATATCCACCGTCGGCGGATGCGTCGGAGGGTCCGTAACTAGGATAATCGACAAGTATTCGTCTTCCAGGAACCTGGGACAGTAAGATGGTCGAGCAATCATCACACCAACATCCAATGCACGTGATGAAAGTGCAGCAATTAACGACGCGAATGTCGGCCAGCAGACAATTAGCACACCAAGTGGGACGATCCTTGATGAAGGGGGGAGCCGTGAATGTTCTTAGGTATGCGGTGGCATGGCGACTGCATCCTATAAATACTGCAACCGCTTGTGCATGAACTACCCGATCTGCTGTTGTCTCTGATGATGGGTTCGAGCAGGAATCCGAAACGTCCGGCTAATATAGCTCTTGTCCCAGCGATCGCGTCTCCTTCTTCAAAACATTAAGTCTATCGAGCGGACTCCAGGTTGCTATTCGGCGCAGGCTCTTGTAAATGCGCCAACGAGACAATTAGAGGTGGGAATAAAGTAGTGCAACTACTTATTCACCGTTTAGAAAAGCGCACGATGGTAACTAGACCTTCAATTAGCAAATACGTTTTATGCAACCGTATTCTGCGGACTATCACCCTCCCCAGTAGTCAGTTCGGCATTGTGGGCCTCAAAGATGGACAAAGCTGGTGTGCTAGACTTGAACAAAGCTAAACACGCGTTAGACAGTGGCTTTACACTATGCCAGTCAGTGGCCCCTATCCCATTTACAGCCGGATTGACTGACGAAACGCTTAGCTACACAACTAAGAGCTGACGTGATTGTAAACTATAACGAACCGCAGAAAGTCGTGGTTTAGAAGGTTGCTGACTGACAACCGAATTTCGCTTTCATTCCGACTGAGAGTTAGCTTTCAATGGCCCGTTCTTATCGTGACCTGTATGCGACTCTCGAAGACGTCAGGTCTGAGAAACCACATGTACGTTGCACGTATAGACGTGGGTTTTGCCATGTTATCCGCTACCACCATACACGTTTCCCCTCTTCTTGGCCTCTCCTCCCGGATCGGTGAGGTGGATGCTACGAAAGTCCACTTCACTATGAATAAATCTACGTACGCCTCTGGGACAGCGTCGGTTCTCACCAAATATAATGCACGAATTAGGTTAACTCCTGCCATAGGAGAAGACGGTAACCGTAAAAATCGGAACGAACAGACTGAAAAATGAGGAGATGGAGAGGTAAACCGTGGCGTCGATAGCAATTTAAATAGGCAAGAAAGTGCGTCTCAAATTGTCCATGATCTTTTCAAAGGTCCTCTGCTTGCTGAGAATCTGAACTTCTTCCAAGCAAACGGAAAGGTCGTAAAGAACATATGTAGGAAGGTGACCGCCGACAAAAAGACAAGGAGGATGTAATGTTCGTTTTGAGCCCTTTAGTCGTTTCCAGATAGGATTACCCAATCCCGAGCTCGTTTGGCCTAAGATTCGAGCCCACGTCCTCCTACCATTGAGCGTTATCAGGTCCGACGCTCTCCACGGACCCGTTTTCCTATCGGCTGTGTTCGGATGTGGGAGAGGGCGTTCATGGATTAGGCTATGGGACATAGTTGTCTTGTTGAGCTTTAGGGCTCAGTCGAGAGCCCTCAACGGCAGTTGCATAGCGACCGGGAATATGTTCGAGAAGGAGACTGGGATGGCCACTTCTGGTTTGTTAGTCATCGGCAGCCAGTCTTAACGAAATCCAGATTTGCGGGGCCAGAACCTCAAACCGACCGCTACTGCGTCTATTGGTCTACAATTGAACCACGAGCCCGTTGGCAGAGCTGAGAGTTCAGGGTGGTAGGTTGACAGTGACGAACATCCTGCTGGCACGGATTTCGAGAAATAGGACGTACATTGATGACTCGCAAATGACAGTACGACCGTCGTTGCCGACCATGTCCACCGTGTGCTCCATAGCAAGAGGAGGCAGGCAGGGTAACTTGCACGTGGATTAATTTACAAGGATATTGGACTTGCGAAGCATTTACCGCACTCTCTCCCCGCGCCCGCCTGGACCCGGTGTCAAGACACTGTCAAAGAGACCGGAGGCGAGAGAGGGCACAAATGGCTGGCACAGCCAGACCCGCACCTGGCAATTCGACTGTTGATTCTGACGACACAACAAACATTTAATTTGGCTTTTAACCAACAACAAAATAGTGGGTAAGAAAGGGGAGGATGATTGGGAAACCATGCCCACGACCTTCATACCCAGCGGGAGTGCATGTGCATCTACCGACAATGAACCAGGTGCCAGAGAACTGTCTGCGCACACCAGGCTGCAAGAGCCACGGCTTGCTTAATCATGCATTGCTGAATTATACAGTACTTAAAGCTTATACCAACACAGGCTAGCAATACGGAAGCTAGCTCTAAGTTTCTACTCGCAACGCACTGGCTTCTCAGACCTAGTCGTTTTGAATGAAGCGAGTCACATTAGAGGAGTAGGTTTTGAATGTCACTTCTATCAGCAAGCATACATCGACATCCCTTACGGCTTGTGGGATATTATGATATCATACACACAAGAGGTTGGAGAAGGATTACCGCACCAGTTCGACGACGCGAAAGACGATGTCCACCGTGCACCCCACAGCATGGACGAAGACTTTTGCGCGGATCTGTTCGTAGTTTTAGCAGACCTGCGCAGCATCTGCCGCACATTCTCTCCTCCCTTACTTAGCCCGTCTACGCGTGCCACGCACGACCTGGTCCGTGAGGACCCAGTTATTACGCCAATTAGCTGCATTTTAAGTCACGAAATTTGGAGCTTCATGCTCGTTTTGAGGCGTGTCAGACTTTAATGGTGAGGAATGGGCGGAACTATCGTGGGAACAGAGTCTTTAGAGTCGACTTCGCTTTCTTTTCCCTCTCTCCCAGTCCCCTGTCCGCCTTCGCAAGTCATCTGAACTCGTGTTAGATTATACAACGTGGGAATATATACGTTTTGTAAAGTCTCCACAACTTAATAAACCAGTTTCAGCTAACTAATCTTCGCTCGCAGAAGGGTCACCGATCACGGAATGTTCCTCCCCAGGTTCCTGGATTTTTTTACACTCGCCAGAAAATCCGGAGGAAAATATTGGACTTCACTTCGGTAACCACGCTGAGAGGCCTAGAGGACTATTTGTACAGAAATTAACTGCATGTGAAACAGTTTTGCGTTTATTTGGCAGTTCTGAATGAAATTACTTTTAAAACCTCCCAATAATTACTCCAACGTAGGAAACAAGCCTACCTGACCGTAAAACTGCCTCAGTTTCGGTGTGGTCATCATATAATTATGGTCCAGTGAGTAATGGTTAAAATCGATAAATGGATGGATTTTCTAACAGTGGTAACGGGTTCCGAAGGATGAGCAATACCCCAAACAAGCAAGCAGCCAACAAGGCTCCCAGAGAAGCAATACACACGAACCTCAGTGAGCAAACCAAAATCGCAAAGTAGGGACACTTTTGTTTACAACACCCGCGCTGACGGTCGCACGAGCCGGCGTTTATTCAAAAGAATAAAATAACATCTCCCAGCATGGTTAGGAAAGGGTCAAATAAAGAACAGCTCAATCCTCGCGCACATGGTAGACACAGACCACCGTGTGGACGCCAGAGAGGCCTTCAGAGTGATTTACAAGGTCCCATCAAGCTATACAAAATTTCTTGGGCAGCGCTTGTTGGCTACGGCAGAGGCGGCTGCAATCAGGCTACTCGGACCGGTCCTATGCGCACAGAAAAACTGCATACAGGTCCCACAGTTGTCATGGTTCAAGGTCACCAAGCCAGCACACCCGCATGTAATTACCTTCGCCGGACCCACCTTCTCCCTGGTGCTGACTGGAATTGTGGGGTTTCACTCTCCCCCTCCCCTCCCCTCTCCAAACTCGAGCAACAGCTTCATTATCTACTTGCCCGCATCTTTTAATTCATTACTTAAATAGCCATATAAATGTACAGGCCTGAAGAGAATTTATCGAAAGCGGACGTATGCTCGCCAAATTGCCCTTTGAAAAGGGATAAAGGCAAAAAGTTCAAAACATGCGGCGCAGAACGCCCATGCTGTTGCATGGACGCGAGTGGATATTTACTCACCTAGTAAAGCTATATTATGTTCGGCGAGGATTTTAGGGAGTTGGGGGTTCTCAGAGGCATGCCCCCACCCGGCCCAGACAGCCTAAAACAGAGAAGAACTGCTAAAACAAGAGCAGGAGACAAAGTGAATTTCTAAAACATAAATCCAGATAGAGGTAGGCAAACCTAAAACGAATTGCAGAGATATACGTCCGGAATCTTACTTGATGTTTCGTGTCACATCAAAAGAAGACATGCCTCTATTGTTATTTGATACGTCTCTAAGTACAGTGCGTTACTGATCTCATTAAATGTTGACCACAATTCTGGAATGCGTTTCCGATTAGGATGGATTACTTAATTGGGGTTGTTATACATGCAGCATAACCCTATAACATTTCGGACTCTCCAGGATGTCGACTTCCGAATGCGCTTTTTTGACCTGCAGAAACCACACTCGGTAAAAATGACTACTTAAGTAGCATGCATTTTTTCTACTGATTTTAGGTGGTCTTATAAATTCAAACATGTTTTATAAAGAACATGAACAAAAGTGTGCTTTCTTTTGCTCATTTGGTAGGACATCACAATGCCTTCATATCTGATGCCCGAAGAAAGTGTATATTGTGGTTTTAAAAAAGGCTTCCCAATTCCCGAATAATTTTCAGCCTGATCTGCCATTGCACCAGCGTTTAGCAATTTCAGTCTACAAGGTGCATGCATTATGCGTAAGGACAATCATATACTCTTCTATGCCTTTAAGAAGATACCACACAGAGTTCATAAGATTTTGCAATGGGTCGTCCGGACTGCGTTGTACATTTCATGAGGAGCATTGGTAAATGGGCATGTGCGGTCTTGCATGCACGGACATCGCACGGTTTTAAAAATCTCATAATGAGGAGCTTTTTTAAAACCATAATATACACTATCTTCGGGCATAAACTATGAAGAAAATGTGATTTCCTACCAAATGAGCAAAACACGGCACATTTTTGTGCATGTTTTCTGTAAAATATATTTGAATTTATAAGACCACCGAAAATCAATAGGAAAAAGTCATGCTACTTAAGTAGTCATTTTTACCGAGTGTGGTTTCTTCAGGAGGTCAAAAAGAAGTGCATTCAAAAGCCGCCACCCTGGCGAGTCCGAAATGTTATTAGGGTTATGCTGCACGATAATCAGTATAACAACCCCACTTAAGTAATCCTTCCTAATCGGAAACGCATTCCAGAATTTTGGTCAACATTTCATGAGGTCGGTCACGCACTGTACTTACAGTGTTACTCATGACGTTGTGCCACGGTCTATGCAAACAGCGCCGCGCGGGTGCTTGAACTCGAGATAGCGAATACTTTCGTTGTCCCCCATGGGGAGGCGGTGTCTAGACGCCAACGGCCAATGTTCTCATCTGCATCCTTCACTTCTGTTTCCCCGCTCTCAAACATCTCGCCTATGTACCTCGTTAACGCCTGTATGGCTGCCATGTTAGTGCCGACGACTCTGATAGTACCGGGGCGGCGATTGCCGACATCGGCGTTCATGCACGACCTGCGTTCACGTCCGCTTAAGTCCAAAACCGGTAGGCGGACTCACGGATTCGCGTCCTTCCTGAGCTTTCACCCGCCAACAATCCGGTTTGGGCCGCGCTAGTGTCTACGAAAGGATAAGGTCTGGCTTCCCCTTCCCAATCCCCCTGATTGAGTTGCACTCGTAGAGCTTGGTAAGACAGGGTAGGGGGGGGGGGGGCGTGGTGTTGCAGCAATCATAGAGTATTTCTCTCGATGTTTGCCCGCTCCCTCAGCCGAGGATTTCGGCGTCCAGAAGGTGCAGTAATAAACCGCTAGAGACCGCTGCTCCGCTTACTGTCCTTGCGTGTCCACTCATGCGAGCGCTCGAAGTTGCTTACCGGTTTCTCGTACGTATTTCAATCCGCCGAAACGGCACAACACATAACGTTCACAGTTACGTTTTATGATAGGGTAACTTAAGGCCTCATAATAAAACGTCGCATTGCTGCCACAACGCTGCAAGCAGTGGCAATCAACAGTGGTTATAAGGGGCGGGCAAAGGCTTCGAATAAGTCGTCAGCTTCGGTTGTCTGCGCTTTTAAAAACAGAAACCCACATGTTTCAAAAACTAATGGGCTTTTCAAGGTGCCCTGGGTGGCTTTTTGTTGCTGGGAAAGAAGAATGCTGGAGAAGCTGACAGCGCCGAAGCATAACTGAAGGAAGAGGAGGCAAAAGAACCGGCCGTCGATTTTAAAGAACTGATGGGAGCCGTTAAGGCTCAGTCGGATAAACGGCGTGGACCGGCTTGGCCGTTTAATAATGAGATAGGTAGGGAACGGATATATGTGCGGCTCCTGAAATATATTTTATAAAATTGTTCTATTTAGTGCATTAAAACAGGCATGCAAGACAAATGCCTCTTTATCCTTTTTTATATACTTAAGAACACTATATTTTCTCTCTTAAATGGCGCCTATAGTCGAAAACCGATTTCATGAAATGTTAGCTGAACTTCAGAAAAGCATTTTCGACTAGGAGGGATGATTTAACTGGAGTGACAGTAGTGATCATCGTGTGGCATAATGCTGGAGTATTTCAGAATATTGGTTTTTTGAATTCACCTCTTGTCGACCGGTTGCAAAGACCACACTCGGTGAAAAAATGTCCACCTAAGTAATAGGTATTTTCAACATGGATTTTCGATGTCCTCCCGAATTCAAAAGCCCTTTGCAGAAAACACGCATAGACATATTCTTTCTTGTACTCATTTTGTAGCAAATCACGTCTCCGTCAAGCTTTAAACTTGAATAAAGGATATCTTGTGATTTAAAAAAATTTCCGATTACGAGGTTCTTTGGACCGTGCCCGTCAATCCAAATAACGTCGTACCTGTCGGCTTAGTAATGCTCTTCATTAAGTATACAATACAGTCCACATCCGTTGCAACATGTTATGAGTTGTGCATGGTATTTTCTTAACGGCATAAGAGAATTTACGTTTTTCTGCATTGAAAGTATACAGCTTGTAGACAGAAAGTCCTAAACAAAAATGTAAAGGCATATCGAGTTTAAAATTATTCAAGAATAAAAAAACTCTTCTTAAAACCAAAAGACCCCCTTTCTTTGAGTATAGAGCCTGAATAACACATCATTTGCTGTTAAATGAATGCGAAGGTAATAGTTTTACGGAGGTTCTCTACAAAATATATTTTAATTTACAATGGCATCGAAAGCCGATGGAGAAAATGCACACCCGGTAAGTAATCATTTTTTGCCGAATGCGGTTCTTGCAGGCGGTCGACAAGAAGTGAATCCAAAAACCAACAGGCCGGCGTATCTGAAATATGACGGGAGTAGGCCGCAAGATAGACAATTTTACAGTCCCACTTAAGTAATCCTTCCTGATTAAAAGACGTAGTTCAGAACTTAGATTAACATTTCATAGGCTCGGTCACCGACTGTATTACCACCACTTCCGAATTACAGGTGGCCTTGCGTCATAGTTCGGAGGGGTAGACATATCCGTTTGCGACCGTGATATATTTTTAACACGCATAAAATCTGGAGCCACTGCGGCCATCCTCCCCTCCCGCCAAATGTCGCCAATGTGTTTATTTTACTGTACGATCAGACGGGTTAGACGTAGCTGGTCGCGTCCTTCTGGAAAAACTACAAGCCGAGAGCCGGTCGATTTCGCAGAAAAACTCGTGTGTATAACTGTTTCGCTTCGGACAGTACACTATGCGGGCATTTAGTGGACGCAGTTTGCGCCTTCATGACCTCGTGTTCGGAAAAAGATGAAAACCAAGATGAGGGTTGCGGTGGAGG
>CACRXP010000066.1:677188-687746 GCA_902702965.1 Spirometra erinaceieuropaei
AGCTGACCGGCACAACTTTGTCATGCTTCGGAATGAGAGTCAGACTTCCCTTATCTGCGACTGTCTCTGATGATGGGCTCGAGTGAGAATCCCTAACGTCAGGCCAATAAATTTCTTGTTCCAGTGATCGCATCTTCGTCTTCTGAACCTCCTAATTTCTCCATCACAGCAACTGTCCTGGCTTAAGACACGGAGTAGAAACCCTCCCCTCCGTAATACAGGTGGTCTTGCGCTATATTTCAGAAATGTTGCCTACTCCGATATCCTGACCTCAATCTTAACCTTAGTCCTACCCCTAAACTCCATGGAATTTAGTGCAAAGCCAAATGTATTACTAGGGGTCCCTAATCCCGTATCCTACCTCGCCCTGTATGAAAGTGGGGACCGGCCAGTACTCGTATTGACGAGCGAGTGTGAGTAGTATTTGCCGTGGCATAATATTCTTATGACTTGTAGCATTTTTATGGGTAGGGGATTTGCTGGCCACGCCTGCATGATCTATGACTGAGTCCACGTACTTATCGGCTGACCCCGAATGGAGTTCCCCTCACTAACCGTGCACACCTCAGGTGGCTAATTGGTAAGCTAAGAGGCAAACGAAGCCTTCCCCAGGTTCCTGTCATTCCAAAGCCACCTCACATCTGACCTGGAATGTTTAGTTCATTCTAGGTGAGAAAATTGTTCCACTTCTGTGGCATTCTTGGAGATCGCCAGAGATGGAAGGGTTTTCAGTCAATACAAGCGCGTAGTGCGTGGTAATTTGTACAGTCATATAACAGTCTCAGGAATTCCTCATGACATGATGTTTGGTGGGAAGCAGCGGAAACGAAGCTATGCAGCAACCGCGCAGGCGAGAAGACGAGAAGTGATCGGAGTCTGAGCCTCGGATTAGAAGTCAGTCAATTGATGCATGGATCTGGCGCCGGTATACAGGGCCCTGCGCAGTCACCGCCAGACTGGTATCACTGATGTTTAATTGGCGCATACTCCCAATAAGTGTTGCTCGTTCCGTTGCTGCTTTTAACTCTAATGACGGATTCCCGCATGAGTCCGAAGGCTCAAACAAATAAAGAAGTGGCTCCGGCGATCGAACAGCATGCATACACCTAGAACTTGAACATTCGCCTCCAATCGTGAAATGACATTGCTCTTGTAGAAACTCGACAGTATGACTGGCTGGAATAACGAAAGTCCTGCACTCATGACTTCGCCCGCGGCCCATACACCAACAAGCCTGGAGATACTCGTCATTGTAATCCCACCACAAGGACTCCCCCTCTCCATAGTCAACTTTGAGATAGCAGAAGTTCGCAAAGAAGGAAGAGGGACGGTAAGACCAAAGTAGTTATGCCTTGTAGGTGGGAGGGATATCAGAGTTGGCAGGCCCGCGCAGTGTCATGGTCAGAAGTGTGCGTTTCCAACTTTCGGACCTGACAGTAATGAATTTCTGGCCGCAGCCATTAGGGCAGCGGAGGAGGCGGAAAACGAAGTCTGCCTCTCGATAACACCAACTCCGACAAAGTTACTTGTACAAGCTTTTAACACTAACGTAAAGGGGGAATGAGAGGAACTCATGACGCATGTTTTCTGAGCCTGTTGATGTGGTAGCCGGCAGATGGTCGGCTGAGAACAACAGCGCATGTATACAGAAGGAGGAGATGATTGCCCTTCTGAACTAAGTACTTTGTTGGTCGGGAATACCTTGTTACGCTAGTAGCAGCTAGGAGCATCTGGACTCGGACGGTGGGAAGCTGCGAGGAGTACAGGAAATGGAGGCGGTGTTTGTGCTACTCGCTAGGGCGAATGAAACAGGTTCTGAACAAACCAACGGTAATGCTTGTTATAGTTCCGCTTCGAAGTTGAATCACCAAGCAGCCTGCATCTGGAAAAGCCCGCCAGCGTGATGACTTCGTGAAGCTTGCCGGCAACCGGAAGTCTTTCCGACAACGAGACGATGGTCGCCTGCACAGACAAGAAGCGTGCGCATGGCGCCGAGAGGAATTTTGTTTTGGATCAATCAAGCGAACTTAGTGGTCATTTCAAACTAACTCGGCAACGATTGATATCTGCTTTACTTGAAAGGTGCAGGTGGGTCCGATGATGCAGAGTTTCATCTGGTGAGACTCAACCGCACAACAGTTACAAAGAGGATTGGAGTAGAAAACCATAATTCGCAGCGGGGAAATCAGCCGCCTTGCTGGCGGCACGGCTTATGCATATGTGCGCGAATGACCTTGGCCCTGGGGTCAAAATGCAGGCGGAAATGGCGTGATCAAGTCGGAAACGCTTCTCTCTCCCTCCCAACATTGTCCGTGTACGCATTCTTTTAAGACCATCACGCGAGTGACCGTCCGACCTTCACAGGCATACAAACACAGCGATCCAAACGTCGTCAAAGTTCACCACAAATGTATGTATTTTGACACCCGGTCAAAAGACAAATGGTCGGGGAACTAAATGGCCCTCAAATATTTCATGGACAGACGCGACCTGGTGCCCACTACATGAACCAGTTTTCTGTGAGGGCGTATGAGTGTGTCGCAAAGGCTATATTAGGTAGTAAACTGCAGAAGACACGTGTGGGGGAGGGGGGCGAAAGTGAGTCCACTGAGCTGCTTACAAAGATTTCTTAATGACAAAGAGACATAAAATAACAATGACTTGCCCGTTTTATGACCCTAACTCCGTTGAGTGCGCGTACGAAGTCCTCCTGTGAGGCAAAGGACACTTTCCGGGCATCTTCTTCGACGCTGGAAACAGTGATGACAAAAGGGACAGGTGAGGTAGCAGTTCGAATCTTCAGAAATCAAGGTGGGTCTTCCCATATAACCAATTAATAATTAGGGGATAGTTTGAAGCATTCCTTGGGAATCTCGGCCCCACGATTAAAACACTGCATCTGTCAATAGGACAACGGTTCAGTGGCTAATTAATAGACGAAGCAGTAAAGTTGGTGTAGTCAGAAACTGAGCATGCGACAGCTCGAGCCAAAGCCGTTGTCTGGGGCAACAGCTGACCTTCTAACTTGCTTTTAGACCGAAATGGACGAAGTGACAATGTCACAGCGTTCATGTTAGGGCGAATTAGGAATTAATATTTAAATTTGTTGACGTATCTCGTTTGCCTCTCCGTCACGCAGTCGGGCAACATACCCGTCGGCTGCAACTCGAAGTATTAAATTATTAGTAAGGCGCCGTCAGGTGTCGGTTGTTTATGGAAGGGGGACGAACAACATCCAGAAATACGTCCTCATATTACTATTTGTCAAACTGTGGGCAAAACACATTCGACCGCTTCAAAAAAACAGATAAAGTAAGCTGGCAATCAGTAAGCACAGGCCGGTATTATATCTACAAACTTGGTGGAGGTCATAAATATCCTCCGTTATCATAAAGTAAGTTAAACCGGAGGAGGTATTGTGGACGGTTTGGCTGAGCCGGTGCATATTTTCAAATGTTCATTTGGTGCAAACAAATATGATTCATATGGAGACAAAAAGCCGCTTACAAAGACTCTTCCCTTCGCGGGTTTGGCCTTCCCTCTGTCGGCTTATCCATCTGCAGGAAGAAAGAAGCAATGGAAAAGGTGCGAACTTCTTAAAAAGAAAAGAGCCCCTCGACAGATGCGAAATTCGATCTACCGAAATGTAAGGTGCACTGTTACTGAGCATGTCTGAATTACGTCATCGTGTTTCTTACATAAAATTCAACCGCTAACGGACAAACATGCCCTCCCGCTCATGGCCAGGTAAATTTTAAAATCCGCAATCGAATAGCGCCAACGTGAAAATTATATTCTTTTCCAAAGATGAAATTATGTGGACAAGATAGCTGTTTAGGGCAAAGGAGCTGGCAAGTGGTCAATCGGTCGCCCCCTTAGAGGTGATGTCATTGGCCAACACCGTATATAGTAGCCGACCAGTCTCATGAACTAGTAACTAAGATCCTGAAATATGTCCTCGATTAAGAAGAGTTACTTGGTAGGGATTAAAGAGCAGCATACTTCCAAGTTATTTCAGTCAAGCCAGGATGCCGGCTTTTGAATGCATTTCGTCCCGGTCGCCTGTAAAAACCACACAGTGAAAAATAGCTACTTCTGTAGTATGCATTTTTCTCAATGATTTCAGAGATTCATAAAAATTCAACTATATTTTCTAGAAACCATGCGCAGAAATATCCATTCTCGTACTCGGTTGGTAGCAAGTAACGTCTTCTTCAAACTGTATACTTAAAGAAAGGGTATATTTCGGTTTTAAAAACTTTCTTGATTCCCAAATGATTTTGAATCCAATCCGCCGATGCGTCTGCGTTTAGAGCCTTCAAACTGTATACTTTCCGTATAAAGAACACCAATGATTCCTCTACGCAATTAAGAAGATATCACATACGGCCCATAAAATTTTGCAGCAGATGTGGACTGCAGCATACCTCATAAAGAGCACTAACAGACGGAAAATACGCTGACATTTGAATGGACATTTCGCAATCTTAAAAGTCATAATAACAAAGTCTTCTCAAAACCGAAAGATATCTTTTTTCGAGTGAAAAATTTGAAGACAAGGTCTGCTACCAAATGAATACAGGAATGCATATTTATTCCATGTTTTCTTACAAAGTATATTGGAATTCAAAAAGGTTCCAAAAAACTAACGGGTGATTGCACTTTGCCAAGCCTAGTTTCTGGAAGCGGCGGGAAAAAAGCATAGTAAGTGGCCTGAATCATGGTGACTGAAATATCTTGGGATTATACTGCACGATAATCAATATTACAAATCATTCTAAGTAATCCCTTCAAATGGAAAACGCATTTCAGAATCTTAGTCAACATTTCATGAGTTGATCACCTGCTGTATCTCCAGTTAGCTGGATTGTAGTTCCACATAGCTTTTAAAAATCAGAGTAAGTCCATTGCATTTTTTAAATACTCTTAGCCAGAAATGAAGAGATATCAAAACGACCAGACGTCAGCGTTCGGCGTTTACATTCATTTTGAGAACATTAAGAGGAAAAGTAATAGAGGGTGCAGTCAATAATGGTGAACGAGGCGGAGTGGTTTGCAGCCTTCTGAAGCTAAAATAGACCTCAATTAAGGAATGAGCAAAGATGAGCTTTGCAGGGCGGTAATTGACTGCACCAAAATTTCATTGTTAACGGATTTAATTTACTGGTGTGAAGGGTCACAACTTCCCAAAACGAATAAGTTGTCGTTCAAATCTGCTTGGATACTGCATTGTGACTCTTTTATACTACGCGATTCTAAATAAGGATAACTGTATAATCCCTCTGCCTTCTTGTGGCTTCATAATAAGCCATCGGCTGTCAAAAGGGCCCTAAGAGCAGGTGCAACGCAAATTCTAACTAACGGTGACAAGAGGACTACTTTTTTGTCGAGTGCCGTGTGACCGGTCGTGAAATAGGCGACTACACCTCGTTAATGAGTCTTGAAATTGTGATTGTGTTAAAAAAAAGCACTGGTGCTCTTAGGTGATTTAACCTGTAAAACTTAACTAACATGAGTGATGTCCACGTAAGTACTTCTTACTACTCTGGGGATGACAAGTTTTCTTGAAATTGTAATCAGTGAAATAAACAGTGCGCAACATATTACTTGGTTGTTTAGTAAACCATTGATAATATATCATTCTCGAGACAACAATGAATCGTGTATGTCTCTGAGACTACATTTGTTATTTTATAAAAGTTCCAAAGAATCGCGCTGCATTTCCAAAATGGCAACGTGCGTTCCGCAGGCATACGTAGTTATCTTGTCATACATCGCTTGCGGGAGGTGGATGTCAGTGGTTACAATAGTGGTATTGTATAAGTAGTATATAAGCGGTATATAAGCAGTCCCAAATCAATAAAATAGGGCTATGAAACGCCATGCACTAAAATGCTCTAAGCTCATGGGCCGCAGGCGATTTTTTTTAAAAAAACGTCCCGATTAACTAAGTAACTTTCCTTAAAACGTTCTTGTCCTCTGCAAAATTCAATCAAGAGTTCGTTATAAGACTAAGCATATATATCTGTACGACCGAATAAAAATTATTACACCGAAAGTAGATGTTAGAAGAATCTATTGTAACTACAGATAAAATTAAGATGATCCAACGATCGCGTTCATGAAATAAAGAAATAAATCTATAACCGATGAAACACTAAAAATGCACACAATAGCACCTTCGATAGCCTACTACGTTTCCCACCAAATTTTCACCCTAGTAAAAGATGACGGACATTCCTGTAACTTATATTATTAATTTTAAATGGCAATATTATTTCATCTTGTCATTACTTTATAGCCACCATAAAAAATCAAGAAGGATGGAAGCCTTAAATGACGTAAGACGTAGTGTGTTTAGTATTTACATGAAGACCATGAACGACGTATTTGGTGTCAGGCTCTTTAATATGGTTGCATATAGACCGTTGGTAACTTATCGCCAGAACGTTTTTTGTATTCAAAAACTATGAATTAAGTACTCTTATAATTTTTTATACCCCGTCTGAAATTCTAAAATTGATGTAAACGTTATTCTTACTTGCTATGTTAGGACCCCCATGGGTCTTGAATAAAAATTATTATTATTATTATTATTTGATCAGCGAATCGCTTGACCGTTGTGAACTAAGGTTATAGCATGATATCGATAGCAAAGACAACGCCTTCACGGGTGGAGGGCGAATACAAGCACTATGAAATATAATAATGTTAAAGTTAATAAACAGTAATAATATCGACCATATCACCGGAATAAAAAACACGGACTTACATTCAAACTCACCCCTGCACGTTCGACGAAATTATCTCCACCAAACCTCATAAATGACTATATTTTTTGTAGATTGTGTATAAGTGAATTTGCAAACTCAACTGGAAATGCGAAGGATGGTCTACCGCAACCTTCGTAGCTCCACACTTTAGAAAGCTTTTCCATTAACAATCATATTACTGGGGACATTTTAGTAACGTGACGTTTGGAATGAGCGTTTTATTTACAGTTATCAAAAGGGTCAGTATAATTTAGTATACATGAGGGATATAGGCGGAGCCTTGGAAAACCCTCTTTACAGATTAACGTATGAAAAACATGCACATATTTACGTAACAGTTAGGCCAGTCATTGATATCGCGTAGATGCTTGACCATCAAGCATTAATTTATCAAGCCTTTTTTGAGGGTCTCAACATTTTCAGCCAAGACAACGGTGTTTGGCAATTTGCTCCATCCTTCAACCAGCCGGTAAAGGGAGAATTTGACCCGCAATCCAAGTTTGCCATATTTTGTCTCCAATTCTTATTGCTGCCCTCGAGGATTGGTCGCTCGAGCCAGTACGAAGAAATCCTCAAACTGAAGAACACAGTCTAACCCTCTGACGATCCTTAAAGCCATGATCATATCCTCTTTGTATTGTCTGGAAGAGAGAGAAAATATTTTTTAGCTTTTGCAAACGTCTCATAAGTTAAGCAACTTAATCCCTCGACCAGCTTGACTGCTATTCGTTGTACGCTCTCCTGAACACTGCCTGCCTGAACACAATATTCCAACACTGATTGAACAAATGTTCCAAATGTTCGGGCAAATGTTCTTCGTCAAATTGAGGAAGGATAATCTAATCGTGCCTAGTACACTCATAGCTTTCTTTGATACCTTGGCGCAGTGAGACGATGGTTTGAGAGTTGACGTCATCCACACCCCGACGTCTCATAACTCGTTGACTGATTTGTGTTGGTGACCTCCTATAAAGTAGTGAGATTTAAATCTCAATGATTTTCTATTGCTAGATAGCAGTCGCATAAGTTAACATTAGTTAAGGTTGAGGTTAAGACATCCCTCATCACACCAGCGTTGCAAGCGATTTAAATTGTTTTGTAACTGTAGAGAGTTTTCCGGCTTCTCTATTGATTTCCACAATTAGAGATCATCGGCAAACATTACGCGTTCGCAGTTTGGACAGTCCAGGCAGTCGTTAACATATATTAAGAGCAGAATTTGGGCCATGACGTTTTCCTGCGGAACGCCACTGTGAACGGATGACCATTTCGATTTAGCGTTTCCGACCCACACGTGCTGAGATCTGCCCATAAGAAAATTGCTAATGATTTTAACAGGTTTCCATTCACGCCCACTTGACATAATTTTAATATGAGACGTCTGTGTGGGACACTATCAAAGGCCTTTCTGAAATCAATTTACAAGGCGTAGACTGATCAACCCCTTTCGATTGATTCCGTATGTTGTTCAAACCAGGTGCCTTTTTTCGAAAGCTGCCGTCAACTTTTCTATCTATAAGGACGTCCAGGAAAGGCAGGTAGCCTGTCCTTTCCACCTCCAACTTAAATCTGACCCATCAATCTGCTTGATTTACAGCATCTAACATGGTGGTTATGTTGATTTTTCTGGTGACAATTGCAATGATATCGTAAACATAGCAACCGTGGTACCTTTACTTATTGATTTGTCGTTTAACCCAATCCACTTTAGCTTGCCCATGAAAATATCGGCTAGGAGGGGACTTAGAAGCGATCCCATGGCAACTCCGTCTTTCAAAGCCTTGCGTCCCCCAACCCCCAACGTATCCCTTCCACGGTCATTTTATTAGTGGAATTCTCATGCAAAAGTTTATAGAATGTCGGTTAACTCACCCGATCCTCAGTTTCATTTCGGCAAGAATACGTCACATTTTCCCGCCTGTGGATTTTCAGTAAAAAATCAACCAGCTAACGATAGTAATCAGTTGCCCTGAACGTCATTTCCCCTCCCAAATCCTATCCATCTCAACCCACATCGGGATCTTTTGATGCCAAAAAACTTTCTGTAGAACAGGACAGGTGCATCCGGACCATATATTCTGTTGGCAGCCAACCACTGGACGAAGTAGCTCATCCCCTCAGAAACAAACGGTTTTTCTCCTTAAACTTGTTATAAATGTTAGATCCTTGCTAAATAAGAATTCTTTGCTTCATATTCTGGTGTTCGTCCATTGTCCACATATTGTTTTATTAACTAAGACCCTGTCAATCTCCCCCGTAGCCGGACCCAAACTCTCTCTTCTGGGCCATGCTTCTATTCGTAGAGATCGTCAAGACAGCCGTGACAGAGTGCAGCATCTACGCTAGGCAAACACTTACATTTCTCTCGCATTTTTTCGCGGTAGAAGGCAGCTTCTGGCTCCAGGTTGCATTAACAATAACTTCTCCTTACTCGTTAGCTGTGTCTCTCGTCCCCTCCCCCAACGCCACTGAGAAATGTGATCGTTGTCCCTCACCATCATTTCATGCTAAGGCCGAACAAAGCTTTAACTATTAAGTGGTTGTGGGTGACTTCAATCCTATTAAAGTCCGCTGGTCATTGGCGTCCGGCTCTAAATCGTTCGAAGACCTAATTGAGGCTGTGGATGTTGGCATGTGGAGACAGGTTGTCGATATTCCCACTCGATGATCTGGCATGCCTGACCTAATTTTTTGTAAAGGTTTCATGCCTTTTCAGTGTCATCCCTGGACCTACTCGGGAGCTCACATAATGACATAGTTGTTTCTACTATAGAAGTTGAGGCTGACAAAATGTTGTCCCCAACGTATGACTTCATCTTTGATTCCCGATCAGTCCGCTCGGCCGAGTTATTCACATACTTTAATCCTAGCGAATGGACTGATTTCTTTCTAAGTTTGGAAGTGAGTGTTTGCATTGATAAAATGTACGATATTTCGGATACGCGTATTTCTCGATTTATTCCCTGTAAGGAAATAATTATCGTATAATATCAGATATCCCTCACCTTACCCGTCGGTCGTAGGTTGCGCAGACTTTATTGTCGATTTCACCTTCAGAACGACGTTTCCATTCTGACCTCGATTTGTGGTACATTGAGGGGGCAAAGAGATTGTCGGAAGAAGCACACTTGCCGAAAACCGCTGATTAAAAACCGTGAAACTCTCCTCTTCAAGGGTAAGTATATATAAATAAATTTTTATTTAATGCCAGTTTACAGGCATTGTCAAGGGAAGCGTTTCAACATAAATCCGACCGGCAGTGAAAAAAACTCCTGAGCGAAAGGGATAAAAATACAGTTGATGGTGGTTTTTATGGTTTGGAGGGCTCAGGAGAAAAAACTGCCGGCGGTGGTAGAATATCGACCGTCAAGAAGGGGGAGGTTGCACGGTATCGGAGATTTTCAGACGTCAAATTCCTTTCATGAAGTTGGGGATAGTCAAAGTAGAGGCGTTGAGGAGCAGCTGGTGAGACCGGCCATAGTGTTCAGAGACCACAAACGCCATCGTTACGGTACAGTCGATCAGAGTTTTCAGCACCCAAAATTTGTGGGAGCTTTTCTGAATGCAAAAATCGAGTAATAGTTCTCTTAAATTAAGGAAAATTTTGCAGAGTTTTCACACTCATGGGTAGTTTATTCCAAAGAGCAATTGCATTTACAGAAAAGAACCGACGATATTTAACAGTACGTGCCAGAGGCAGAAATAAAAAGACCTCACGGTGACTGTTGCGTCGTGGGTGGATATGATGTCTTAAAGAGGTGAGTGGGTTAAATGTGTGATTATAT
>CACRXP010000066.1:697292-709911 GCA_902702965.1 Spirometra erinaceieuropaei
CACGTTTCTGTGAATGCCATAATGTCTGGCTTAATTTCATCAACTAAGTCTCTTAGTTCATCTAGTTTGTTAAAGAGGCTTTGCACATTTGCGGATATAACCTTCAATGACTGATTCGTTGGAGAGGCCCGGCCTTCATTGTTACGGGTTCTGACCACAGGAAAGACCCCTTTGTTTGGACTATTTGTCCATTTTTGATCTTCAGCCCTTTCTCTCCTCTGCCAATTCTCTCCTTCAATTCTGATCTCAGTTCTCTCATTTTCAGTCTTTCCCTCGGTTCGTAGTCTGGTTGAAAAAACACTTCCTTGTGCGAATTGCGTAAGGTCGTTCTACTTTCTAACAAAAGCGCTGCTTGGGCTTCGTTTTCCAAAATAACTTTCAGGGGTCTTGGGGATTTTTCTAGGTCACGATTTGGGTCCGCTCTGCCTAGTCGGAAAGCTTTTTTAACGGTGAATATTTCTCCATCCTGCAGGACGGCACTGGCGTACTGATGAAGAAGGTCTAGGTCGTGCGTCACTCGTTCCTTCGGAATGCAGGACGTGGACTCTGGGGCGCCCCTTATGACAATATTTTGCTTACGATTCATGGAAGTGCTCATTACTGTCCCGTCCGCGCTAGGACGATATAATGCTACTGTAGTATTCCCGACGGCTGTTGTCACTTCGACATTTGAATGATTTTCGGCCGGCGAAGGGAGTTTAGGGCATGGATTTTCATGTGACGTACTTGCTCCGGCAGTGGAGTTCTTACAATCATTACCCTGTTGCAATGTACTGCACGAAGGCTTATCGTGTCCTTTTCCATAAACGGATTGGTTAGGGCACTTTCCAGATGAGTTAGCCTTGTGAAGAAGTGGAGTAACAGCATTGCCTTCCAAGAATAACGGCGAGTCCTTGTAGTTCCTAACAGATCTTCTGAGGGACACCCTGGCTTTCCCAACTTTACTGTTCGATGATTTGGCAGGTTTTGTTACTATAGCAGGTAATGGAACCTGACTTATTTTTAATGCATTAGTGTCGACTGCCACGTTATCCACCGGAACTGAATTGTCTAGAGATTCCTCTGGAGACATAACTCGCTTCCTCTTCCTGACTGGCTTTGACTTTTCCGCGCTAGCGCCTTTATTAGTAGGATGTTCGTCGCCGATCGATCGGAAATTTGGCGGATTATTTGGTAATTCTATCTTACTGTGCTTAAGAATAGCCATGATGATGTCCGTCAGTAGGCCCTGCTTCTCTTCTAGCGTCTGGACCCGCTTCTCAAGTTCTTTACAGCCGACACAGCGACCGACAAGCGCAGAATCCGTCCCGTCTGTCATACAGTTTTCGAGGCCTCTTTCGGTTCTTATTTCCTGTCTTATCTCTTCGAGCCTATTGTGCGTAATCTCCCTGGAGTCTAATGATTCCAGCGGCATTTTATCGCAAGAGACTGCTAATGAATTAAAGACCGTTTTCAGCTGCTCTTCTGTAGTTGATAAACATATCTGACTAGTGCCAAACCGTTCATCGATAGCGCAGTGGCTAACACTGTGGCCTCCCAGACCGCAGGTACCGAGTCCAAATCCCGGTTGCGTAACTTTTGTGAACGAGTTTTTTATAACAAATTGGCTCATTGTTGATGATTTTCAAACTCTTCAATCAGTTCTAGAGTATTGCAGGATGTTTTCAACAATTGTTAGAATGAAGAATTTGCCAATTATGAAGTAAAATAGGAAACGACTCAGCCGTTTATAATTTTCGACGAAGATCTCGGAGAAAAGTTGTCAAGTAGGGAGACTTGTTCAGATGGTCGGACGATTGCAAATATCTTTTGATTGAGAATTTGTGGTACACTTCACCGGTGCGAATGAGAAGACTAATCAGTGGTGCTGTTCCTTGAAGAATTCGGGTAGAATCTTCCTCCTGATTCCGTGGGAAATAACGTCCTCCTATACGCTACTGAAAATCCTATAGCCGACGCCAAGTTGATCGCTGATAGTTTCAGTGCTTTCCTGTCCAAAACATTTATTAAAAACTCCTCCTATACGCTACTGAAAATCCTATAGCCGACGCCAAGTTGATCGCTGATAGTTTCAATGCTTTCCTGTCCAAAACATTTATTAAAAACTCGACCGCCCCGCTTCCGAGCATCCAGGCCTGCACCGGATCTGTTTTCGATAATTTAACTATCAACCAGCGCGAAGTCACTTTAGCGATTTGGCGTCTCCTAATTAACAACCAAAAATCCGTTCAGTGTATTTTTCGACTGCGGCCCTCTCCTAATCCTTATTCCTCTGACATTCTTCCTAACGAAGTATCCTCTTTCTGGTACCTCGGTGTTACTTTGTCCTCAAATCTTTCATTTTCCCTCCATACTGAGTGAGAGGTCATTCTTCAGCATACGGACCGGGTAAATCTTTGTGCCTTCGGGAGGCCTTTCGTTATTCACAAGTAGACGGTCACGTAGCTTGGGGTTCTTAACCCACATCACACAGTCATCGCTGTGGAACCAACACTTCGGCACGGCCGCCACAGATTTATCATTGAGAAACTCAACAACCGCATACATCTTTAAGTAGCGTCCACAAAATGTAAAACCGAAAAATGTCTATGAGATGCAAAACGTAAAAAGTGGGGGATCAAAAATCAAAAAGTATGCAACATGGGAATAAGGAAAAAACAACCGTCCAGGTGTAGCGCAACGTATTTACAAATAATGTCATCGAGAGAAGCATTCGAAAGTTTGCTGTCCAATTGGGAGGCCTTAAAAATAAGTAAATTTGAGGAAGGGAATGCAGGATCCAGGCAGTCATGGCAATCAACAAACTGGCGGTAAACTATGCCTGCAGCCGACACAGATGTCAGTACGCACGGTCTATCGCCGACAAGTACCACATTGTCAGGAGATTGGGTCGACAAAAGATACCCGTTGTGTAATATGGCCTTAGAGCTGCGGGGCAACTGAAAAGACCGTGGCACTCCTTCATCGTCGTCCAACAGCGTGGGACCTGTGGACAACTCAGGCAGGCGCCTTTCATTAATGCGCCTGTACACCTGCGCGGCCACGTTTGTCGGTCCTTTAATGTAACTGCGGACGTTTTGCAGAAACGACTCAAAGCGAAATGCCGAGAAGTTGTCTAGCACTCCGAACCGCGATACATCTTCGTGAAGGTGGACCAGACAATGCACGTTGTAAACCAGGTCAGCTGGATTGTACAGTTTGCCAAAGTCTTCTACGAAGCCATTTAGAAGGATGCGTGCAAAGTCAATGCACGTAATGTGTAACCGAGGATGAGAAAATATATATATGGCAACAGACAACTTCAGGAAGTGCTGATACCGCTCCTGGTCAAGAAAGGAATTTAAAACTGACGGCCCGATGTAAAGGAGAAATTGCCGGAATTCGGCCGCCTTCCAATACTCCAGACAATCCAGAGTGCGGCACTTCCGAGCAAATTCTGCCGGTAGACAATTGCTGCACTGCTTAATCCGCGCATTGAGCGCCGCAGAAAACTTCTTCACCCCGAGGCGCCACATGTGCAGCAACTTACGCATTACTCCCAGGCATACTAGGTGCATGTAGTCCATGGGAAAGCAGGCAACCATATCGATGGGTAACTGCTCGAATGGTGATATGCCCCGATGGTGCATGGCCTGCTTTCGCAACCGGAATGACATATCGTCTCGAGGACGCCCACTATATGGCGGAAATGTCATCCGGTTAGCAATGGGAATTCCTACATGACAGCACCTAGAGTGGTTTAGGTTAGCTAGATGAACAAACCTACCTATCACATCCATAGTATCCGTTATGTGCCTTGACTTGGCGGATGTAGGAGCGGGCAGGGGCATCGCAAATTATATTGGCTAGCTCCACTTTTACAATATCCCCTGTACCCGGGAGTCGCAGGCCACCATCTAGAAGTCCTTTCAGTTCGCAAACACAGTCATGAAGAAACTCGTCGACTGGTTCGGGTTTGCCGAAGCCGGAAAATACACCAACGACGAAGGGATCACCAATAACAGGGTGACTAATTCGCGCTAGTATTGGCCAAAGGCATTGACCCGATCCTTTAAACAACTTCATCCCATCAATGTGCAATTGGATGCGCATTTCAGGAATTTCAGTCGTTTGACGACGGTTTACCCCATCCAGCAAAGCTCGCTCGATGCCCAGATGGACATAGTTCCCGTTGCTGAGGACCTTGTTGTTACAACTTCTGGGAGTCTTCAGGAGCGTTCGCGGGTCCTTCGGGACTTCTGGGTGGTAGGGCCGCAGCATATCGAATAAAGCCTTCATCATAGAGAGAGGCATTCGTGTCTTCAGACACAGTTCTTGTAAATCCGACAGAAAAGATTTTCCCTCCTTTTCCGTCACATGCTCTTCACTGCCTGCAAAATCTACACCCACTAATATTCTACATCGATGGAAAAACCTACCAGTGTAACCCTCAGCCGTTAATTCTGGCATTTCTAATTCAGGAAAGTCGCTTGGCAAAGTAGACGCCGATGGAACATTAACCGGTTGGGCAGCCTCCGTTGCGGCATAGTAGGCCCTCTTTAGGCGCTGGATTCGCTTATAGACAGTACTCCGGTTGATTCCAAAATACTTACGCTTCATTTCTACTTAATGTCAATGACAAAAATGATAAACAAAGGCCCAAAGTGCAGCTTTTCAGATGACTCTGCTAGAACGGATATCTCATTGATATCGCTTAAATCAACAGGCAATTATTCAATGATAATACAAATTTACAGGTCAAAAGTAACAAAATATCATAAAAGCCAGCAAAAGCACAGTTCGTAACATACCACAGTAACGTATGCACGTATACCACAGTAGACAGTATTAGAACTCACGACGAGAGGAACGCAGCTCACGTGAGAGATAAGTGCCGCAAAGTGACACACTTAAACAATTAACAGCTTTATATCAGGATTGCCCAGATATGTAAAAAGCACAACTACCGAGGTCCAAAAGCACTTTTTGCTATTTAAAAAATTTATTTAAACCGAAAAATGCACGCTTATTCACGGAGTAATGCCTGTTAATGCTGCATTACCGATGAGAAAATTTCGAGGGGGCTGGCCCCCTCATAGCCCCTTCTTGGCCCCGTTTCAAGAGGGGGCCAAGTGCTGGCAGGGTATTTATTAAAGTTCGTATACTTCTTTACTACATACGTCGTTTACGTTCCTACCACACACCGCAACCCTTAGTCTGGCGACTCTTGAGTAATCTCTTACTTATTTACTGCCCATAGTGAATGGAGCCATTTTTTGCTGAAAATTTTGAACTTACGATTTCAAAATAAAGCGAATTCCTCTCTCTCTCTGTTTTACTCATACTCATAGCCCTGGACCTCGTTGTGTCCTAGTTATCATTTTAATGGCGGATGCACGTGAAATTTTCTCGTCGTTCCTCTACGGGACATTTGATTTTACTCTTGAAACTGGAAAATATACTACCTTGCGGAAGGAATCACACATTTTGCCTATTTTCAACCAAGGTCACTCTACGTCATTTGATAACTTGCAGCAATAAACACACACCCTGCAGTTTCGAAAATCTTAGAGACATTGATCAAAAATGATATTATGTGTCACTTAACAGAGAGAAACCTGCGGAATGCTGCTCAGCATGGATTCCTCAAAGCCCTGTCTTGTGAAATCTGAGAGTTTTCTTTCTTTTATCATGTTCTGCAATCTAGGAACAATAGTTTGGCGCCTTGCGCCTTGTATTTCGACTGCACTATGGCTTTTCTCTTGAAACCTTTCTCTTTCGGAATGGATGGCAAACTCATTCAAGAGAAAAAACTGCTTGCGACAAACTTTTGACCGTCAAGAAGGGAGGGGCTGCACGGTATCGGATATTATCAGTCGCCAATTTCTTTCATGAAGTTGGGGATAGTCCAAACAGAAGCGCCGAAGAACATCTGTTGCTGCTGACCAAAGAAATTTTCCCTGGTGAAACCGGACATAGTGGTCAGTGACCAAAAACGCTATCGCTACGGTAGAGTCGATCAGAGTTTTCAGTACGTAAAATTTGTGGGAGCTTTTCACAAACTCTCGACCGTCAAGAACGGAGGGGTTGCACGGTATCGGAGATTATCAGACGCCAATTGCTTTCATGAGCTTGGGGATAGTCAAGATAGAGGCGCCAAAGAACGGCTGTCGCTGTTGGCCAAGGAAATTGTCCCTGGTGAGACCGGCCATAGTGTTCAGAGACCACAAGCGTCATCGCTGCGGTACATTCGATCAGCGGATTCAACACCCAACATCTGTGGGAGCTTTTCTGAAGGATAATTTTGCACAGTTTTCACACTCATGTGCAGTTTATTCCAAATAGCAATTACATTTACAGAAAAGAACCGACGATATTTAACAGCACGTGCCAGAGGAAGAAATAAAAAGACCTCACGGTGACTGTTACGTAGGGGGTTGACATGATGTTCTAAAGAGGTGAGTGGCTTAAATGTGTTATCATATAAGAGCTTAACTAGCCAATCACCATGACTGAGCACTTATGCCAAGAAAGAGAAAGGCCCCATGTGCGACGCCACTGGGCGAAAGTCTGTAGGTCGCTCTTTAGGAACTCAAGCACGATGTCATGATCTGCCGGCTTTTATCGATATGCGTGTTTGCCGATGATCTGAAAGTCGCATATAAATGGAAGCAAACAGATCATCACATGGTGCTAAAACTCCTAAAGAGCCATCAACAGGCCTTTGGCCAGTGGCGCCGCACATGGCACCTTTCTCTTTCTCGGCATAAATGCTCAGTCAGGGTGGTTGTCGATGACCACCACCCCCAACTACGTTTTGACGGTCATGATAGTAACGAGCCTGAAGGTATTAAGGATCTGGGTGTATCATACACCAAAAGTCTTAATATTTCGGAGCACCGCACCCTGACAGTCTCAAAGCGCGCAGAACGATTGGGCTTGTCCTCTGAAATTTCAAAACTTATGTCATTAGAATGCGCCTTTTTAAAAGGTACGTCGGACCTGACCCGCAATACTGTTCGTTTTTATTTGGCCTCATGCGTGCTGCTAAGCGGAAGAACATAGAATCCGTCCAGCATTTGTTAACAAGAAAGTTTTAACTTTGGACCGCAAATCTGTGACCTACCAGTAACGTTGCGACTTACAGGTCTTGACGCCTTGTGGTTTCGTTAGTTACGAAGTGTCCGCTTTTACTGTTTATGCTCTTAAACAATAGTACTTTTAACCCGCTTACTAATTTAAAACATCTTGACCCCTCCCCCTGCAACCTAGCACTCACCAGGAGGTCGACTTATCTCTTCCTCTGACATTTTCCGTTAAATATCGTCGTTTCATTCCTGTGAACGCAATTGCCATTTAAAAACAATTACCTAGGAATGCAAAAATTCTGTATAATTCTTCTTTGTTTAAGAGACGCATTACTAGTGTTTCATTTGGAAAATCTCCCACATATTATGGCTACTGAATTCTCCAATTTAATCCACCGCAGTGATTGAGTTCATGGTCTCTGATACTCCTGGCCGGTCTTACCATGGAGAATTTCTTCAGCCGCCAGCGAACAACGGTTATTCAATGTCTCTGTTTTTGTCCAGTACCTATATCACCAATAGGAATTTAGACTGAAAATATCCGAATCAGTGTTACTTCTCCATTTCCAGACTACCGTCAGTTCACGGGCAACAGTTTTTTCTCCTTATTCATCCAAACTACAAAGCCATCCTCTCACTTTACACATAAGGAGAACTTTACACTGTTAGTCAGATCGGCACTTTATCTTCCTTTGACGGGGCCTCTGAAGTGACAGTAGGTACAATTATTATTATCATAATCATATACCTATCTATTTGGTTGTCAAAAAGGAGCTGCACATTTTGTGTGCATTTTTTATTGCTTCCTTGAGTGTGTTCGTCGGAATGCTTATAATTCGGTGGTTGGTTAATATAAATTCACATATATTGTTGATCGTCTCTGTGACCAGAACGTTTGTGAAGAGTGATGAGACATCAAATGAAAATATCACCATACAATCTAGGTTTAAGTCTTTGGCGTCTTCAATGAATTCGAAGGTATCGCGATAGCTATGAAGTGCTAACTGATCGATTGATCTTATCGTTCCCACATTTCCCTTTGTACCTCGTTCCCATATAAATGTACAGGCCAAATTGGATTCCGTTAAATGGCAAATCAATAAGCTAAGATACTATGGTCGTTGCGTTGATGATAGCATTGCAATTGCCAACAGAGAAAGCAACACAACCGCCATTTTTGATGCTGTAAATCAGGCACATTGGTCAATCAGCTAAGCTTTGGTGGAAAGGGCAGGCTCCGCTCACATTTCCTCCTTTTGTGTGTAGTATCGCTTCCTAGGATCCCTCATCAGAAATGCTAATTCTTTCGATTTTTTTGGTTCATGCATCGTGCCCCTCGCAGAATGCCCTCTATCGACGCTCTACGCGGAACCCTCTGTATTTGCCATATACTAGCAGTCTGGTCGAACTCCCTTGACCCCTCCTCGGCTGGATTCGGCCGAATGTAAATGGCCGCACCTGGGTTCCTATTGCCTCGATACTGGCATTCTATTCGTCACTTTGACATGAATGGCCTCACCCGCCATATGAATTCTGCCTTGTTGATGCTCGTTTCGAAGCTTTTACTCAATACCACATGCAGGCCAATCCTGCATGTCCCGCTTACTTACCCCTTCATGAAATCCGCTATACACTGCCACGTGCAGGCTGGTCCTGCCCGCCTTTTTCTATTTTCATAAGCGACAGCTTTTTTCTCCTATAGTAATAATCCAGTCGTATTCATGTTGTATGTATGTTATGAGTTTTTTTCACTGCCCGCTCATCATTCATCGTAACATGCTACTTATTCAATAGCCATGAATTGATTATTGCAGAGATTCTGCATACCTGTTCTAAAATTCATGTAAAAGTTAACCTTGCTGGCCATGAACGGACCCGTACGAGTGTCGAATAAAAAAATTATCATTATTACTTTCGTAGCCGTCGTTCTAGGCAAAAAAGCTGACGGCAGCATTCGAAGAGGTGTCTATCGGAAGGACACCTGGTCTGGGCAATATACGGACTTCTGCAGTTTTAGACCCCTTGAACAGGACAGTAATCTAGTCCGCCGTTTAGCGCAAAAGCGCTAGAAAAATCTGTTCGGCAGATAGCGTTGATGAGGAGTTTAGAAGAGTCCGGGACCTGCTTCGCGAGAACGGGTATCCTGGCAGATTTATAGATAGATAGATAAATACGTTTTATTAAAGACCCTTCGGGGTCCCATCAAAGCAAGTTAAAATAAATTTACATGCGAGTTTTAGACGAGGTAGGCGGAATCTTTACAAAATGCAATTCATAGTTTCTGAATTAGAAGTCCATTGAGAAACATGATGATTGAGGGGTGAAAAAAACTCCTTACAAAAATTTAAACATGCTTGGATTAATTTTACAGGAGAAAAAAAGCCCCTCAATAAAAATAATGACAGAAGAAAGCGAGCAGGACTGGCCTGTAGGTGGCGGTATATAACGGAATGTTGTCGGTCATCATCAGGGTATCAATAAATGTCCGCCTTGATGGGTACGAATGTGGGTCAGACAGGAATGACTTGCATGTGGCATTGTATACGGGATTCACAATTGAGATCGTCTGGGCCGGATTGGTACGCCGCGTCAAAGAGACCAGACGAGAGGAACCCGGATGCGATCGGCCACAGCACGCTTCGAGCTCAGACGAGCAGTGAGGAAGGGAGGTACGACCGAACTACTAGTAGACAGTGAATACTGAGGGTTCCGCCGTGAGCATTGACAGACCGCATGAGGTCGGAATGCGACAGATGACATCAAAAATCGCGAAAATTGTCGCTATGGGGGAGGAGTGATAACAGTGGATTTAGAAACCAATTCAAAACAGGGGTTTCTAATGATATAATTAAGAATTACCACTTAATCTACCACTAAATCCCAGGAGGACCGTTCTCGAAGTCAAGTATCTGAGTGTTCGGGAATGAGACCGTTAACAGTGCCTTTATGCTTTTCGGTGTAAGATGTTTTGCATAATTTCGACTTGCATACCAGTAACTTAGGCGATAATCTAATTACAGGCGGAAGATTATTCCAAAGGAAGGCATATTTGGAAGCAAAGAAGAGGGAGCGCTTAGATGTAGTACAAAGAGGCGGCGGAATCACCATGCAGGAGTTGCGCGTGGCATAAGACCGATCGCTCGGAGTGAGAGTGTCAATGAGCGGAAGACTGGAGCTAGAGTTGATGCGAAAAAGGAAGCAAAGGCCAGCTTCGAGTCTTCTAACCCACAAAAACTTAATGTTCGCCAGCTGACATCTCTGAGTATAAGAAATACTGGACGAAGCTTGAGAGAACAGTTTCCGGGTGAAAACCCTCTGAACATTTTCGATTTTATTACGGTCGCAGGCGCTCATTAAACCGAAGAAAGGACAGCAGTATTCGAGGACTGGAAGAACAAACATTTGATAAAGTCTTAGCTTCCTTTCCGGAAGGAAAAAAATATGCGATATGAATCCACATATCTGCGCGGCTTTGGCAGAGACTCTATCTGCATGAGGTGATAAAGCAAGCTTATTTGTATAACTTAGACCTAGGTCCTTTATGGTGAGGCATTCTGAGAGTGAGTTATTTTGAAAAATTATGGGACCAGGAAGTTTGGTAGGACCAAAAGACATGAAACTACACTTGGATGATGAAAACTCCATCTGCCATGTCGAACCCCATCTGCTTAAGCGTAGTAAATCGGCATTAATTTTTTCAACACAAACATTTGCGGTGTCCTTAGAGTATGAGTAAACACACTTGAGGTCATCGGCATAGGTAAAAGTTTGCGAATTTCCGAGTTCAGTCGAAATATCATTGATGTACAGAAGGAAGAGTAGCGGACCCAGGACCGTGCCTTGAAGGACGCCACTCGTGATCGAGTGAGGTGTAGAGTAGCTATTACCGACCATGACTTTCTGATATCGGTTGGACAGATATGACCTGATGAAGTCGAGTAGAGGCGGCCGGATGCCGAGAGCTTCCAATTTTACTAAAAGACGTCTATGGGGCACCTTGTCAAAGGCTTTGCTAAGATCAAAGTAAATAACTACCACTGACTGCCGTTCATTACGAAGAGAAGAAAAGCCAAGTGGCATGTTTCGCAGGATCGTTCAGGTAAAAACCCATGCTGACTAGAGCTCAGAAGCCGATTAGCTAGACAGAAGTCAAGAATATTAGGGGTCGCTCACCGATCGTTCATACGGAACTCACTCGTTCCGTTGTGCCTTAAGGGCTCTCTCTCGAGCCCAACCAGCAGGCGCACAGCGGCTAATGATATATAGGCAGAAGGGTATTACCGACAAAGACAAAGAAGACTGGTCTCCCTTGTCTTTGTCGGTAATACCCTTCTGCCTATAGAAGTCAAGAATTTCATTGAAAATAATCCTTTCAAAAAGCTTTGCTAGAGACGGCGTTTTGTGCACGCTCCGATAGTTATTAACATCGGACCGAGATCCTGACTTGAAAACGGGAATGATAGGTGACGTTTTCCATGTTTCAGGAAAGAATCCTTCTGAAATATAAACCGAGAATAAATGACTGAGCAATATGGGAAGGTCGGACGCTTGTTTAATAATCGAATTCGGATTCTCGTCCGTTCCTGAGCAGTGTGAGTATTTCAAATGGCTTATGTGTTTCTTAATGAGATCTGAGGAGGCATCAATTGTACTAAGTGTCCTATCTGAAAGTGATCGAAAAAAGGGACCGGATCGGACTCGGTAGCAAGGTGTTTTGCAAAGAAAGCACTAAACAACTCCGCCTTGTCAGTGTCATCGGTGAGGAAGGCTTTGTTATCATTTAGCATGGGTGGAAGTTGGTGACCACGCTTAGAGGAGGACCTATGACGGAAGATTTTAGCGACGGATTTGCCAGGGTTCGAACCACTGAGAGCAATTGATTCTCTTTGCCTGTCGCGCGCTTGGCGCATCCTTGAGGCCATCTCAAATATCTCTGTGATTCTAAGATAAATAAATAAATTTTAATTTAATGCCAGTTTACAGGCATTGTCAAGGGAAGTGATTAAACACAAATCCGACCAGCAGTGAAAAAAACTCCTGAGCTTAAGGCATAAAAATATAGTTGATAGTGGTTTTTGTGGTTTGGAGGGCGCAGGAGAAAAAAACTGTCGGCGGTGGTAGAATATCGACCGTCAAGAAGGGGGGAGGTTGCACGGTATCGGAGATTATCGGACGTCAAATTCCTTTCATGAATTTGGGGATAGTCAAAGTAGAGGCGTTGAGGAACAGCTGGTGAGACCGGCCATAGTGCTCAGAGACCACAAACGCCATCGTTACGGTACAGTCGATCAGAGTTTTCAGCACCCAAAATTTGTGGGAGCTTTTCTGAATGCAAAAATCGAGTAATAGTTCTCTTAAATTAAGGAAAATTTTGCAGAGTTTTCACACTCATGGGTAGTTTATTCCAAATAGCAATTGCATTTACAGAAAAGAACCGACGATATTTAACAGTACGTGCCAGAGGCAGAAATAAAAAGACCTCACGGTGACTGTTGCGTCGTGGGTGGATATGATGTCTTAAAGAGGTGAGTGGGTTAAATGTGTGATTATAT
>CACRXP010000066.1:710634-727817 GCA_902702965.1 Spirometra erinaceieuropaei
GGCAGGTAAACTGGTAACTATTGTTAGCTAACTTATTTTCAGCTGGAAATCCGCGGGGCAGATACTGCAACGTATTCCCGCCGGGACGAAACTGAGGATCGGATGAATTAACTGATTCAGTATAGACATTATCATGAGGAATGGGTTGGTAAAACGGCCGTGGAGGAAACAAGTTAGGGGGTGGGGGACGCAATGTTTCCATTGGAACAAGAGGTCTATTAAACGGTGGGAAAATCGGCATATTCGGCCTAACTGCCTCGATATGAGGGCTGGGGGGCAGTTGCGAACCCGCTACGTTTTGAGTCGGGGTATTTGAGGCACTGTTCGCCGATTGTGGAGGAAAACATTTTATACTGGTACTGGATTTATTGGGTGTCCGAGTGGCTGAGACAGCAATTGGATTTGCCTTTGACTTAGGCACATGCTTTGGCTTACTAGGGGTTGCTGAGGGAGTCGATAGAGGCGTGTTTATACCAGGCGTGGTGGTGTGTTTAAAGAGGTCAGCATTAAAAGTAGTCGAATTCCCTACGGAATTGACTATGCCGTGACCTGCAGATGCCGCAGGTGGTGAACTAATAAGGAACTAGTGGATGGGTCACGCAGTTGTCGCCTCAACTTTTTCAGTCTGTTCTGAAGAAAATGAGGAACAAGGGAATCTGAAGAATTAGGCTTGAGATATCTACGCGCACAAACTCTAGAATGTCCTTGGAAACATTGGACATGACATTACGAAGAATGGTTGCATCGCTACAAGTGAGGAAGTCACACCAATCCAAGGATCTAATACAGTTATTTATTAAGTCGCTATCTACGCAGTCGTAGTTCATGTAAGTCCGAACGGCGCTTGTCTTTTTTGAAAAGGCAAGCGGTAGGCAACAATGAATTAATACGTGGTCACTGTCAAAGAGGTCCTTTTTTAAAGCAACAGAAAGAAAAGCAATGTCATTGGTAAAGATTAGATCTAAAATGTGATTATCTCTTGTGGGAGAGCGCCCCAGTTGGGACCAATTAGAAAAATTGACAATATCTTGAAAGGGCTGGAATCTGGGCGGGCAGCTATTGGAAACCCAGTCTATTTCAGGAAGGTTAAAATCCCCAGTGATTATTTTAACATCGAAAGCAGCTTCCGAAATTAATTTAAAGATTTCACAGAGTTGAGAATCATAACTGGCTAAAGAATTTGGGGGATTGTAGATTCCGGCGAGAGAAGAACAGATGCAAAGCGGAAGTTTCCCGTGAATGAGGAAACATCCAAGTAATAGGGAGAGTGCTTTAGGTAGGATTTAAGATAAAGAAGACAACCACCCCCACGCCTAGTCGTGCGGTCTTGGCGGTAAAAATCGAAGTCATCTATGAGAAGGGCAGAGTCAGGAATTAGAGAATGTGTCCAAGATTCTGTTACACATATAATATCAGGCGTCATTTCCACAGCAATGGCTCTGATTTGGGCCATCTTGTTTGTAACAGACCTGGCATTCAATAATATAATATCTAATGTGTTTCGAACGGCAATGCTATTTTCGACGGTATTTAAAAAAATTTGAAGGCGGATATGTAAGCTGTGAATTAATGACACTTGGAGAATAAGTACCAGTTAATCTAGAGTTATTGACGTACGGGGAGTCAGCAAGAGAAGGCTGAGTATGAGACCTAAAGGATGTGGGAATATAGTTTTCAAACATTGGAATGCTAGGGGAGTTAGAACATGGATAGACTTGTTGGTAGTTAAATAGTGGAGGAAGGGGAGGAGGAGGGAGGCTAGAAGGAAAGTAGGGGCTTGTGGGTGAGGGTAGGCCTCTATAAGAATGAAATGGTGGGAAACCAGGTCTAGGTTGGAAGTCAAAGGAGATAGGTTGACGTACCTGAGAGCAATTGGACTTAAGTGGTGGGAAGCCCGAACTAGGTTAGGACATAAATGACTTAGGGCAATTCATGTATGAATTATTTGCTGAATATATAGTAGGGCTTTGATAAGTAACCGGTACGCAGGACAGAGAATTATTCGGGGATATAATTGGAGCTGCGGGGTTTGTAGACGTGCTGGGTTAAACAGACTTGTTAGATCTAAGAGAAGGCGTCGTACCCCTAAATGGAACTGTACTACCTATATTTTGGTCGGAGTCTGATTCAATTTTCGAGTCTCACCGTTCTGACGCCAAGCCACTGGTGACTTAGCTGTAGACCTTACAGCACCCAGTTGGACAAAAGAAGTTATCGGTCTAGCTGATTTAGACGGATTTTCATGTGTCTCAGCGGGACTATCCGGAGGATACGAAACGACAAATGGGGCTGCTGCTGCTGCTGCTGCTGCTGCTGCTGCTGCTGCTGCTGCTGCTGCTGCTGCTGCTGCTGCTGCTGCTGCTGCTGCTGCTGCTGCTGCTGCTGCTGCTGCTGCTGCTGCTGCTGCTGCTGCTGCTGCTGCTGCAAGCTTAGGGGCAGGAATTTTGCCGAACGACCGGCAAAACTCATCATACGGACGGCGGAAAGGAGAACCCAGTTTCTCACAGTCACCTTTCAAGGAGACGTGACAAGCGAACTCCTGAAAAGTTGTTTTAACCAAGCCGTTTCATGGACCTTTTCAGTAGCAAGAGTTCAAGTAATGTTTTCGACTAACTTCGTCTTACGCGGGGAAGGTAAGGCTAAGCTAACAGCTCAGACCACTTCCATATGCATTTATTCACTTACCTGCTCCTATGGAGCAGGCTACATTTTTGTTCGAATCGGCGCTTATCCACAGGTATACGAGATCACCTGCCGGCATGACTGAGGAAAGGCGAAGCTAAAAGCAATCACGGCTCCGTCCTCGCACATAGGGTTGATTCTGGGCACTGCGTGGTTCCCAACGAAGCCTTGCGTGTGATTTACAGGATCCCACCTAACTACCCTAAGCGACTGGGTCAGCGCTTACTAGGAACAGCAGAAGTGACTGACATCAGGCTACAGAGGCCGGTCATGTGAGCGCAGAAGGCCTCTTGCACGTTTCGCGTGTACCGTGGGCTAGGATCGATTAACTGTATGCACGACTCCGCGCCCCCATCATGCCCCTTGTGTCACGGCTCTAGCTAACCCTCCCTGTCACTTTCTGCCTCCTCTCCTACCCCCGTCCCCCTATATTCAACTACCCCGTTTGTATGAAAAGACGCACAGTAATCGATTGCTCTTATCGCTCACACGTTTCAGTTTGTACCTAGTTCCCATATAAATGTACTGGCCCGACGAGAGTTTATCGAAAGCACGCTTGTGCTCGCCAAATGCTTTTCTGAATGGAGAAAATTATTCTACGGGGAAACACATATTAAGGTTATTTTGACAAGTATGCGACCTACTGGAGATAGAGGTCCAGCTTCATCTGATAAAATTTATCTAGGTCCTCGATGCCAAGCGGTTTCCATAAAGAACTTGTCTGATAAGGTATGATGAAGGGGCAACCATGACAACCAAATTAGTTGAAAAATTATTCTGTAGAAGGAAGCTTTACTTGTCCTTTAGCACAGCATTTGAAAGGAGAAGACAGTTGCGGTTGATATTTAAACCCCGTTAAATACAATTAGTATCACTAAATATCATTGCCGGATTCAAAGTCTCTCAATGTATATCGCTTGTTGTAAGGTGACATCACTCACAGTGAGAACAAAATAAAACCTTTCGCAACGGCTGGATAAGCCTGAGGTAGTGGATTTAAGAAGGTAACAGTGGAAACATCGGACGCTGAGTAATTTACGGTTTTCTTAGCCAAAATCCTCTCCGATCTTAATTAGAAAGGCCTGATAACTTGTGCCCATTTTAATGGGGACTGATGAGGACAGAACTGCATAAAGAAGAATCCACAGAATTTGTCAGATAGTTTGTTCCTCCCATGGAGAACAGTTGGTCACGTTACGGTAAATTACTTCATATCCGCTGGCTACGCGGGACAGCAGAATAACACTAATTAAATACAGGACAGGACATGCGTGTTAATCATTTTAGTTTTCGGGTCACCGCCTCCATCTGTGTTTAAGCATATAAATTCTCAAAAACTTCCATACCTGGTCGTGATTTTCTAACGCCATTTCTTGCTTTCACTATCAGTGGTAAAGCGTCCGGAACTATAAGAAATATTTTTTGATCGTATGCGCCGAATTCCCGACCATGACCAAACTCCGAGGTCACCCGTTAAAACTGCGCATTTAACAGGTAAGGCTGGATGTGCGGAAGTTCTCCTTCTCCGTCCGAGCGGTTAAGCCATAGAATGTTCTTCCTGCAGATGTTGTGATGTCACCAAGGTTTTAAAAAGAACCTTGACATATTTATGTTTGGAAATGGCCAAGAGCAAAGAGAGATCGAGCTCATCCCTCGAGACTTACTCAAATTTTGTCATTCCATTATGGACACTTTCGAATTATTTCAGTCCATCAACTGAATCCCACTTAAAATGGATTCCATCCATCTGTCTCATAAATATTTGAATTATTTCCGTAAAAATGGCCAGATCGAGAGGCATAAGCTTGCTTTGGAATCTAATACAAACTGGTCTCGTTACACGCAACCGCTCATGCACCTATGCGGTTAACTTTGTTAAAATTCCTGCGGATCCGTCAATCGTTTGCATTAAAATGTTATACGCACGCATTCCGCGTTTTTCGAATGTATTAATTCGGAAAAACATTCGCGTCATGTAGCTTTCCGCAAGAAAAATTTTATGATATCCTTGGCGTTTAAACGCATGCTTTACGTGTACTCAGCATTTTCACATGACGGCCTTTATCCCCGCGCTTTTCGAGTAACTAATGGCTTCAGCTACATGCGGGGTCCAAACCGTTGATCTGGACAAGATCTCCTTAAGTCGGCTTAGAGAAGTCCAATCTTCATTTGCCACTTCGGGAACTCTTAAAATTTCCGTTGATCAACTTCTTGAACTGAGAAACACCCTCCAAAAGAGTCTTTTGACAATTAGGAAACTTGAAATACAAGTCAGAAGAATTCCGAAACTAAGGACAATTATAGAAAACCAACATAAAATTATATATAAGCTCTTTAAAATCAACAGAAATATCAATACTCGCTTCCCTTTGTTCAACTTACTTAGAAGCCGTAGCTATCTGAATTGTCCAGGACAGTTCACTCCCGCCGCTAGACCGATGAGGAAGAATTGCACTTTTCAGAAGAAACCTGGCTTAAAACCATTTGATGGTAGATTTATATATTTGCTTAATGACTCACAGTCATTCATGAGGTCTTGTTACCGTTCGAAAGATCCCAAAGAACACACGGATCAGCTTTTTCGAACGGGCAATGCATTTGCGAGAAGATGAAGCACCCGCTTTTACCAAGTGGACGTGGGCGGCCTCATGAGACTGTGTCTTTGCCAAGGGAATTAGAGGAGATTGGTTGTCAACCTCATCAGTTTTGTATGCGTTCAATGGTAGCTACTAGAGTCGAAACAGCTGAAGAGGACGTCCCAGTAACTTTTGAAACTATTTGTTTAAACATCCGTGCCGAGGCAATAAATATTCATACGAAGACAGAGGAAATATCGAGCTGCCAGTTATTGGAAGAATCAAGTTCTGCCTTTATTTGACGTTATATTCCATAGGAATCATACGAATATATAATTCGCCACTACATGGGACACATGCAAATGGCAAAGTGGCCGATCGAATTCGCAAAAAGAGAGAACGACTAAACTGTAAACACTTATCACTTCTTAGTCGACAGGGAATACTCCTTCTATCCGCCGCAACTCTTTTGTCCTCCAGAGTTTCTCGGAGGCATACATTTAACATTGGGAACTACTTTATTGGACAAGCAGCCTGTGGTGATACTGATAAATTCAACCTCAAAACCAAATTTTTCGTTAATGCAAGGTAGGCTGTTATTATTTCATGCGAGGTGACTGTCAGTTCCCCACCTCTTAAATGTCCTCTAGAATATCAAAATGATTTGCGAGTAAGTTAATTTTATCTCTCATTCTTCCCAGTTGAGCAACTTACCGCGTAGTGCCGTCGAGTGCGAACTTCAGCCACTGACGCCAGATTACGTAGTAGACATTTCTTTGCAATCCGAAGATGTCCAAACCACTTATTCAATCACCTCTTCTGAACTCCCACTTTTTTCTGCAAGTACGAATTTGCAGACCACATTTACTGCAATTGCTCAGCGTATGACAGAGTTAAAGGTAGCTGTCCTCTTTAACTCAGTTAAAGCTCTAGGTTTTGCCTATAGAAAGAACTGGCGAACCCCAACAGCATTCGTTATTGCGAAAACTCCGCACAATGTCTTTTCGTGACAACGCAACAAACTCCCTGTAAGTCTTTCGCACACTATACTTTTACTGCAATATAGTAGCAGTGCCAAACCAACTATTCGAAGATTCACTTCGAATCCTTGCTGTAAATATTTACTAAAAATGTTTTTATGCTTTTATGAAGAATTACGTCCGATGAAAAGACGATTCAGATATATGTATAAAATTGTCATCGCCAGAGGTAGTTGAGGATTCACTCTGAGCTGCAGAATGGAATATAGATACTTTGATAAATTACCGTCTATAAAATTTGACTTAAGTTTCAGTCAAACCCATTTTTTGCTTCCCTTGCAGTGTAAGAGCCGCCTACCTGCGTAAACTCTATAACAAATGGTCTGAATCGCAACTTCGTCATCCTACGACGGCTGATGGCGATATTCCCTACTCAAAATCACCTCCAATTAAATCAGCTCTTTGGTCCAGACTTCCAAGTGATTTGCAGCTTGTCGACCTTTCGACGCGCGTAGACGAACCCCTGCCTATGGAGGACGTAGTTTCATCATTGGCTGAAGAAGTGCTGGTGGAAGTTTCGGAGGACTTTAAGGCACACGCGATCGAATCCTATATTGACAAACACGGACGTCTTAACTCACATATCCTTCCTAATGCATCGAATTTGTCAACCGAAATTCGGGTCTCTGCATCTTTTGTGCAACAAAAGGGGCTTTCCATTTACCGCGGTTCATCTGACACAAATCTCTCCAATAGGTGAGTTGTGAATCTACTACAACTATTCAGAATTAAGTTAGGACGAGCAATTAAGGCATAAAATCGTTTGTGACAACAGAAATCCTTTTAATATTTGACCGACTTTTTAAAGTTTTTTTGTTTGATATTTAAAGTTACCGGACGTTCCTGCATGTCTGTGAATGCGTGGCAGCATCTTATCCGCAAACTGCTTCTACTGAGAACTCTAATCTCGTCAGTCTTTTTCATTTCTGTTATCGTTGGAAGCAGATTGCGAATTTTTGCGCATAAATCTATTAGATTCAGCATATTAGTTGGAGAGCTCACGTGGACCTCCGATAAATCCTCGTTGTGCTACTACATTTATATAAAAGGGGGTGTAATTACAACATGTAAGAGATAAGACAGGTCGATTACAGTTCGTCTTTCCATACAAGTGGGGTTTGTGAACAGAGAAGGGCAGTACTAGGCAGAGAGGGTTGTGGGGACTGGGGGAAGTGGGTGCGGAGGGTTGCATACAGTTAACCGACCTTTGGTTACGGTAAGCGCGTGGCTTGTACCAGGCTCTACTGTGCGGACAAGAATGGCTTTCGTAACCTGGTGGCAATCTTCTCTGCCGTTGATATCAGACGCTGACCCAGTGACTTAGGGTAGTTCATTGGGACCTTGTAAATCACAGGGCAGACTGTTTTAGGGTCCACACAATGCTCGGAATCAACAATGTGTCCGAGAATAGCACTTTTTATGCTTTTACTTTTACCTTCTCTCAGTCATGTTGGAAAGGTGCTCCCGCGTTCTTTTGAATGAACGCCTATTCGCACAATCAACATAACCTGCTCCACAGGAACAAGTAAAGGAGTCAATGCATATGGAGGTGTTCTGTCCTGACAACCTATCCTTACCTTCTCTGCGTAACACGGGATTAGTGGAAAATAATATCCGAAGTCCTACCACTGGGGAGGTCCGCGAAACGGCCTGATCAAGGAACTTTCTTGGAGATTAACTCGTTACGTCTCGTTGACAGACTTTTTTCCACTGTCATTGTGGTGGGTCTTTCGGATCTCTCTTTAATATCCGTCTCAATAAATTTCTTCGGATGCCCATTCTCGCGAAGCGCGTCCTGAACCTTCCAAAGTTCCTCGTCGATGCTGTTTGCCGAACAAATTTTTCTAGTTTTTTGGACTAAACAAGTAACTTGACTGTCTTCTTGTGTAAAGAGTGCGAAACTCCAGAAGTTCGTATATCGTCCAGACCAAATTTTCTTCCGATAGACGTTTATCCTAACACTACCGTCAGCTTTTCTGCTTATAAGGACATCTAAGAAGGGAAGCCAATCTGCTCTCTCCACCTCCATCGAAGGCCTGATCGGCTGATGTGTCTGGTTTACCACATCTAAGAGGGCAGCTATGTTGGTTTCTGTAGAAAGCGATTGCGAAGGCGTCATCGACGTAGCTATCATAATGTCTTAGTCTGTTGATTTGGTCGTTTGGTTGAAACTTCCCCAACTTGCCCATGAAGATATCGGCTAATGGAGGACTAAGAGGCGAACCCAAAGCAACGCCGTTTATTTGTCTGTATAGTTGGTTGTCAAAAAGGAAATGTACACTTAATGTACATCATAACAATCATACCTTTAGTGCGTTTGCCGGCATCTCCATTTTCTGCTGGTCGGCCAATAGGTGCGATCGAGATCTCTGAGACTGGGACGTTTGTGAAGAGCGATGAGACGTCTAGCGAAAACATAATCATCCCGTTTAGGTCTAGGTCCTTGACGTCGTCAATGAGTCCTCAGGCATCCCCACAGCTAAGTGGTGCTAGTTGATACTGTACAAGCTTTGAGTTCCCTGCTAACCATCTAGCTATCGCATGATATGGATAATTACGTACGTTCAAAACCGGACGAAAGGGCAGGCTAACTTTGTGGATCTTCTGTAGGCCATACAATTGAGGGATTTGTGTGCTGACTAGTCAGAGGTGTTTGAGGTCACAGTCGTTCATGAACGTCCCTCCTCCCTCTCGCAGTCAGGTGTCCCTCCACGTCATCCGTGCAATCCTCTTCCTTTTCAATTTTCTTGAATTTCTTCTGGCCTGAAAAAGTGGACCGCATCTTCGTCACGTAGTCTGATCTGTTCGTTGTAACGATGCCTGTTTCTTTGTGCAGCCTATCTGCCAAAGGTACTTTGTCCTCCCGAGGCTGTTTTAACTTATCCGTGTTTGCTTTCCCCACCTATCCCCGACGTGTTGATCCCTTGTTTAGGTGCTGCTAACTACGATTCTCCAATGTTGATTTAAAGTGTGGGACACTGTCAGCGAGAATGGGCTTTAGATCGTAGGTTTGGTTCCGGTGTGTCTTGAGCTGGGTTTCTAATTCTTTAACTCTCCGACAAGGTATGCAGAACCTATGATTAGGGAATACTGCGCCAGGCGACGATTTATCGAGTGTCATGCATGAATGTTTATGTATGAACCGTTTCGGATCTCTTGGAAGCCCCTTTCGCAGACAGTGTCCAACACTTTAAATCAACACTGAAGAATTGTAATTATCAGTACCTAAACAAGGAATCAAAAGTCGAAGGTTGATAAGGAAAGCACACATGAATAAGTCAAAACAGCCTCGGGAGAACAAAGGCATTTTGGCAACTAGGCCGCACGAAGAAACAGGCATCGCTATAAGGAACGGATCGGACTACGCGACAAAGATGCCGTCCATATTTTCAGGCCAGAAGCGATTCAGGAAGATGCACAAGGGAAAGGATTGCGCGGATGATGTAGAGTCGTAACTGACTCACTCTCTAAGAGATTTCGCGGCGCAATCTTCTGTTTGACGCGACCCAGTCGTAATCATAGGCCCAAACTAGACTCGTCTTCGGGCTACCACAGCGTTCATGTTGTCAATGCCTCAAACATTTACCTATGCCTTGGATATCATTCCTTATAAACACCAAGGTAAATGAGTTATCTATACGATTCGCATACTTGTACACCTCCGTTTAGATCGCTCTAAAAGTACACCAACCTTCTTGATACTTCTTAAAACTTCTCCCCTGCCTCCTTGACAACATGGTGGACGTTCTTTATTGCTGTGGATACCTTTTAATATTCGGGCTTAAATAATTCGTGGAAATAGCCAATAAACTTGGAAGCACAGTAAACCTAAAAGAGCTTCAATATATTATTAATCTATTGACTCTCTGCTGAAGGCAGTCGCATATACATTATCCCTCTTTTAATCTTATCTGCCATGTTTGATCTTCAACCTTGCTTGTCCTACTTACTGACTGCTTGAGTGGACTGTAAGTTCACCATGTGAAAGGGGCCACTGAACCAGTGGAATGACCAACCAAGCAGACCTCAAGTTTTCACAAAAAAACTATACATTCTCGAAGTTTACTCATGTTTATACGCCTTCTTAAAGCCTACGCAATCTTCTCCTTGGACGCTATGAGAGGCAAATTCCTTCCACATTCGTCAGTGCATGTTATCTCCTTCAAGAATGGATCACCGACTCCACCAAAATTTCAGCCTGTCGTCTGGTATGTTTATTTGCTTTCTGAAAACCATTTCCTCGTTGGTAGAGGTACAGTATTTATATCATCATTTCACGATTCTCTCATACCGTCCAGTCATCAATCTCAACATGAATTACGTCGCCCTTAATGTTTGATCACCACTATCAGACATGTTTATCGGGCTCTAAGTGAGAACTTATAATGGGCCGATAGACAATTGATCAAATGTTGAGGAAACTAAATATATCCCTCATGCAGCAAGTGACCTTACTCACGAACCGCGATGACGGGAACTGAGGCGATCATTGTAGACACTAAGACATTGCGCACCTTGATTATTCGCCTGGCCCATTCCAGAGCTTGTTCTTTTGTCTGCAAAATATGCCTCTTAGTAATTTCATTAGGTAAAATTCCAACAAATTTTGGCGTCAATGAAAGCTACCTTATATCCAGACCGTTTTCTGTTAGTAGCCGTCCTATACCAAGTTTGTCCCCCAAAACGTGCTTTTCTGTCAGAGAAGAGTATTGGGACATGATATTTCACCAAAAAAGCGTACAGCGTTTGAAGATTGATTTTTTTCCTGTTCCGTGTAAGCCAGGTAGGGAAGGATGTGAACACCAGATGTTTTATCGATTTAAAAAGTCGGATTTGCAAACCTGTGGGCTTTCACACCCCGAAAAGCAGTAATGACGCCCAAAGCATTTGGACTGGCTTCTGATTAATTAGTTATTTTTTGTTAATTAGACATATTTCATGATTCAGGTCATCTACTGCATTTGTCTTTTACGCTAGGAACCCTTCGGTGATCTGAACTGAAGGGCTGTCAGCGGTCAAAGACTCCCTTTCATCAATATACCTGTCTGATCTTGAGTTTTCAGGCAGGATTTGTGAGGAAGCTCGGCACAAAGGCTTTCTTCATCAGAAAGCTGCTTTCACATATTTGCGACAGATTATTTGAATGCGTTGCTCTAAAACTTTGTTAATATTTGAAAAGCTCGCAAATATCGTCGAATAGGTAGTTGCCCCGTGGAAAATTAATAAGTATACGGTCAAAACCGCAGCGTATGGAACCTTTAGTAGCACAGTGACCAGTGTTGAATACGTGACCCCAATTACAGTCCGCTCGAAGACAGACGCCCACTTTTTTGGGACTGGGTATTTTGCTTCAACATTCCACTTGTCGCAACTCAATGTCTGCAGTTTTTCAGACTTCCTTGTATACAAAATTGACAGTTGACTTCTAGCTGTGCTAGCTCACTTAATTTGAATCTTACTTGCTCAGAATTCCGCACTGAAATCTCTCCAGGAGGACTGGTTTCGGACAACACTCGCCGAGGATGCCACCTTCGAAACAATGGAAGCCTACATAGAAGTTCTTTCGCACTTTGTTCCTTATGTGTTGCAGCGCGTGGTGAACTTTACTGATGAAGCGGTGAGCAGTACTCGGCTTTCCCTAATGCCCACTCGACCCTGAAGCTGACAGAGAGATCTCTTGTCATATTTCCGTAAAATTTCACACAAATGATTGCCCTTTCTTGTCCAGCCAATCAAACGAAGACGGTCCTATTTTGTTTTCCTCTATTTCATAGGGGAACACGCTTCTTCATCTGGCTATAAAAAAGAAGTTGTGGCAGCTCGTTGTGGTTCTGCTGTCTAAATGTGACAGTTGCCACACGGATCATTTCAATGATCTTGGATTTACTCCACTCATGACAACAGCCTTTTGTATCTCACAGGTAAAATGCACACCTTATGTTTTACAGGTAAATGCAAGCCTAATAGAACCTGACTTAGTCTTTTCTACTCTGACTGTGGAGTAAGTTTGACCGCCAACTGTTGGCCCGTTCGCGTTACTCACACAGAGCCTGTTTAACCTAGCTGCTTTCTAGCCTGTCTAGATTCACTCGCCTGATTCGGCTTACTTCGTGCAGCCCGTACGTGGAAACGGTGTAAATAAGTGCAGAATTGTACGGAAACACGGTTCTATAATTGGCATGATTAGCAAGATTTAAATGCTACACTTACAACCAAATGTCTTCAGGCGTACAGTCAAAAAAGATGTGACGTATAGTCGGAGGGGCAGTGTCAAGTTACGCGGGAAGAAAGCAGGAGATTCAAACGAATAGTACGAGGGTTGGAGGAAAACAGAAGGCCATAATTTTCCGAGGCAAACAAAAAATTTAAAATTTACGGTAAAAGGTGTCAAAAAGGACAACTTACGTGGGAACGTACACGGACAGCTTTTTTGAAATAAAAACTGCATTGATTTGGAGATTAAAGCCTTGTCCACCCTGTCGGAGCCCTCAGCCTTTCCTCAGTGCTGACGTTTGGGGAATTAATGACGCACAGACTTCTCTCGACTGCCTGCCTTGTCAAGCTGGTCCTATCTTCATAGGGCGTCTAGGATATACATCACAGAGCTTTCTTTGCTTGACCTGCAGTATACACCGAAGTTGAAAACTGATTAACGGGGGATAGCAATCACAGGTGGATTCCGACAGGGCAACGAGTTTGCCTTTGAAGATCAGACTGGTTGTATATTTGATTGAAAAATGCCGCTTACCTGGACAGAACACCTCTGTTATACCAAGCGAACGTGTTGCATACACCGATCACTGATGCGGATGATTGTTGTTTCATTTTATCATAATAATTCACAACTGAGTGTCCCGGGGTTCAGTCCCGCAACTGCTAAACAGTATTGTATAAAATGTACGTTAATGGCAGCATTTTAGTAACTTGTTTATTTGACGTTGAATATTACACGTATGGCTTTCAATAGGGTCTTCAGTGGCATTGCCTAGTACCCAATGAAGGTGTTGAATCAAAGAAGATATTTTACCTTTTGCGCGCCTATAACCGCGCTTTCACTTTTACACATTTCCTCCTGCTGTAAACTGTTTTCAGTTTTACTGCTGCTGCTTCTGTCCACAAAGTATCCAACAATTCATATAGACAGGACACCATACGGCCCGTCATAGGGACATATCAAGGTAAGGTAATCAACTTCAATAAGAAATGGATTGCGGTGCGCCTCAAGGCGTAATAGTCTAGGCAAACAACGTTTGTCCTAGATATACCCCTCTTTGACTGGCGAGATTCCAAAACACCTATTTATAAAAACTGCATATATGAAATGTGTTTTAAATGAATCATTTCTATAGGATGATCGTCTACCACGTCAGCCATGGGATCGGCCAGGTGGAAAATACAACCAATGACCATTACTTTGCCGGTTGACAGTTTGACTCCCAAGTACCGAAGATCATCGTATTTAGAAAGCATCTTACAAGCTTCTTTCATTGCCACATTTATGCTCGAAAGGTGCGCCTCACAGTCCGTTAAGTGAGCAACCTTAATCGCATATGGAACTTAGTACATGTTCTACAGTATGTCCGCCACACTTAGTTGTGCCTACTTGAGGCGACACAAGCTTCATCAGAAAGGCGAATGGGTGTCAATACTGCGAACTAGATGAAGTAAAGTCATGCTCAGCAAGTGGGGTTTGATAAAAGTCGAGCAGGAGCGCGGAGAAGTAGCCATCATCTTCCAAGTTCTTCAATAAAGTTTTTTTCAGGTTTCAGATTCAGTGAGTTGTATCTCATCTCTTGCTGTGCTTTATTCCATTAGTTCGCTGGCCTCAGGTCTTGTGAAACAGTCTGTCTGGATCTCGGCTTCCTTATGGGATGAAACCCGGGCCTTTTAAACTCAGTACGAGGTCACTGGCCGACGAAAATTTTGAGTAACATCTCAACTCTCTGTTATTCCTATCCGTGTTCGAGGGTGACGCTGAGCAGACTACGTCGAACCTACGCTTATTGGGAGACACAACGTGCTCACGAATGAAGATTCTCCAAATATATGTTGCTGACCAAATTTTCGAATTGTTTGACGCAATGTGCGCATTGCAATTGGACAGAATTTCGGTAGTGAAGCTGCATAAGAATGGTATACAGTTAGGCAATTAACGACTGCTCGGACTGCTGTGATTAGTCACGTGGGAGATGGCGCGCATCTACCTATCCTGATTTCAGGAAGGCAGTGAGCATTTTCCTTTTGTCTTAGAGCTGGGATCCTACAGCCCGCGTCGGACCGAACGCCCAGATATCGAATGGCCCACGTTATAACCACAAATCTTCCTGTCCTGGGCCTGCGTATGGCCAGCGTCACAAAATACATCCCACCAAATTATATCTTCAATTTTCTACATTTTCTGTTTACTAAAAAGTATTTTAGTAGCTCGTGTTCCTGCATAAAAGTGTGCTAATCGAAACAAATTCCTGCCACTGTTATCAGCCGATGAGCGTTGATGAACAGACAGGGCTGGATCTTCTCATTAAGAAGTCCGACCCAAATCTACTTTCGAAAAACCGATTTGGCGCCAGCGCCCTCTTTCTGGCGGCGAGCAATCGGAAGACAGATATGGTCAGTCGCCTCGTCAGCGCGCCCGTACACGCAGATGCCAATCTGACAGACTCAGAGGGCAACTCGCCCCTGATGATAGCTGTGAAGAGGAACAACTGGGAGATTGTTCGCATCCTCGTCACTCACGCAGATATCAACCTCGAACAGAAGAACGATGTGCGTTTTTACTTGATTTTCTGCCTTCTAATTGTTGGTTATTGTATCTTGCGCCGATATACTTGTAAAGGAACCTACTAATTATGAGCTGTTTGGGATATTCTGACCTGATAAGGGTTCGGGAACCGAAACTGAACTGCAGCAATCGGGTTTCCACTAGAACTAATTCCGACTTGCTAAAGATGTGCGCCAAAGCATACTTTTGAGTGTAACTGTTTGTCTCAGAAAACCGTTCGACAAATGTGCACGCACACTGTTTTCGAAGATAATAGAAGCCTATATGCTGAAAACCCGCACTGTCAACCTTCTTATATGAGCATCCCAAACGTGCGTTTCGGCTGGGCACGAGAGTACGTACCCTTCTCATTACCGTGTCCTAACCCCCTGGGATTGGTCCGAAGGCCACCTGTAATAAGGGGGTACCTATTCCCGAATTCTATCTGCGTTTCTTACATTCCACACTTCTGTGAATTAAAATTAAAGGATTCAATGTTGTCGTCGAACTCGCAACCTCGTCTACCTCTAATAGTTTTCCATTAAAACATTTCGGGTAGGCGTTTGACACTCACTGTTGTGGTTAGGATCTCACTCGGTTCCATTCTGTCCGCCCACCAGCTAGCTACTGATGACAATGGGCCTTATGTCATAGGACACATACCATGTATAATACATAAGCAGCTCACTAAGAGCGTCTGGCCTGTTGCACTCTTAGTGAGCTACTTATGTATTCAGGCATTTGTCGACATGAAATGCGTTTTAGGGATTTCCAGAAAGAACATGACTTAAAAACCTACCCCACGGTTTTAGCAGAGCTAGAAAAGTGGACATTAGTGGCTCTGACTTTTTCTGATTTCACATCTGTGTGTATTTCAAACTAAGCCAAGATCTAAATAATTATGCTTTCTACTAGTAAAACACTCCGCCCCACCCTACAGCATCGATCTGTTTTCACATTGTTTTTAAAACACTGAAAAACCGTTATTGCCCTCAGCTCATGCAGTTTTTAATCCATTCTTAACTGCTACCTACTTTCAAGGGGAACCCCACTTTTAGTTGATTTTGCATGTACAGTTGTTTCGCAGTGTTGTATAAAAATACAGAGTCATTCAACGGTACCGCTCTGAGGGTCAGAGTTCGGGTTAGGAAGTGGGAAAAGGTAGCCTCTGAGATTCTGCGCAAGGCTATCTGTAGTTAGAAGGGGACTACCTATTCCCGCACTGTAGATTTTGTATCTGTAAGACTTACATGAGCAGTTTTTATCCACAACAAATTTCAAGTTTGCTTGCATCACCTTAAGTAAACCCTTGTGGACACTTTTTTCCCGACTATCAGCATGATTCGACTTCCAGCATGTAATTATTTTTTGTCATAGTATTACAGGCGACATAAGCCGCTGTTATAAAACGCTTGTGCGCTTTTTGATTTGGGAATTCATTTAGATACTTTTTCCATGGAAGTTTCTACACTACTAGCCTTCCAATGTGTCCTAAGTAACAACACAGATTTACTCTCTTGGAGTCTCCTGTCCACTCAAAATCACCCCCCTCATATATGTTTCACTGGCCGTAGAAGGAAAATCAGCATATTAAACTCAGTCACTCTTAAGAACCTTATAGTAAGTAAACATGCAGCAATCTACTAAAGCCAAGTTGTGAAACTCCAGAGTCATCTGAGAGAGACGGGATAAGCGGCAGATAGAATGGCCGACCCTCCCCGAGCAACCTTATAAGTGTTCATTAATTCAGATGTGGACCATTTGGTCTGATGGATTTTATCGATAACTGGTCGCGGTTATCTAACCGCAGGATGACGGTTCGGCCGTCGGTTTCGACGATGTTCACCGTATGCTACACGGCAGCGTGAGAGCAAGGACAGCGACTTGAACATAAATTATTTTATCGTGATATTAAACTCACGCAGCATCTACCACACGCTTGGCGCACCGTGATAGTCCCAGCTTCAGATCATATGCCAGCAGAGAAGCCCAGGGAGGCGTCGAGGGACACACTTCCCACTTGCGTGAGAGGTGCCACTTACGTCACTCGATTTATCGGTGCAGCCCCGATCAAGCACCCGCCAGGGTTTCTGGCGAACCTGCACTCTAAACAATGGTGGTGGT
>CACRXP010000066.1:731179-762697 GCA_902702965.1 Spirometra erinaceieuropaei
ATTACCGACAAAGACAAGGGAGACTGGAATGGCCATTTCTGGCTTATTAGCCGTCGTCAGCCAGCCATACCCAAGCCCGAAGTGTGGAACACCCGAGCCTCGAACTCGCGACCTGTTGGTTTAGAAGTCAACGCCTCTACTCACCGGGCCACGAGCCCGTTGCCTTGTCGGTTTTCGATCGGGAATATACAGTGTTAGGGGGCGCTCACCGATCGTTCATACGGAACTCACTCGTTCCGTTGTGCCTTATGGACTCTCTCTCGAGCCCGACCGGCAGCCGCACAGCGGCGCATGATATATAGGCAGAATGATATTACCGACAAAGACAAGGGAGACTGGAATGGCCATTTCTGGCTTATTAGCCGTCGTCAGCCAGCCATACCCAAGCCCGAAGTGTGGAGCATCCGAGCCTCGAACTCGCGACCTGTTGGTTTAGAAGTCAACGCCTCTACTCACCGGGCCACGAGCCCGTTGCCTTGTCGGTTTTCGATCGGGAATATACAATGTTAGGGGGCGCTCACCGATCGTTCATACCGAACTCACTCGTTCCGTTGTGCCTTATGGACTCTCTCTCTCGAGCCCAACCAGCAGCCGCACAGCGGCGCATGATATATAGGCAGAATAGCATTACTGACAAAGACAAGGGAGACTCCTAACTTGATACATATGCAGGTGTTTCACACTTAGGGGTTGAGTATGACTGGCTGCCGACGGCTAATGAGTCAGAAATGGCCATTCCACTCTCCCTGGTCTTTGCTGGCAATTAAATTCTGCCTATATCATGCAGCGCTGTGCGGCTGATGATTGGGCTTGCGAGAGAGCGCATAAAGCACAACGTAACGAGTGAGTTGATGTGCTTCTCTTTCTCAAATGACCTATTTCTTCCGAATTATGACTCTAGGGATGCATACTTTCAAATTCCGTAACGTCGGATCCCGTCTCATACCCTTAACTCAACACCCTTCCGTTAATAACTTTCGATATCATTGAGCACGAAGTGGACTATAGAGAGACTTGATTGTACAGCGCCAATCTCAACCTCCCCCCCCCTCTCTCTCTCTCCATAACCTGCTGCAGTCTCTTGACAAGACTGTGTCAGAAGACTGCTGATAATGTGATAGGGTGAAGTTATTTGCCCCGCATGCATCCTCCCCTATACGTGCCACCACACAGCTAACTGTCCCGACTACACACCCAACTTCGCCGGGCGGCTTAGCATGTCGTCATCGGGTGTAATCCATCCCTCGAAGTGACTAACAGGGTGTGTGCACTGCGTTGAGCATAGCCTCGCGGCGACACAGATGAGAACTGAACGCCGGGTGTGGTCACGTCACTAAGCGCCTGTCCTTCTGTTGTGCTTGTCATGGAAGTTACTGGCGGAAAATAAAATTCAATCGACCCTTGCTGTTGGCAGAGGTTAGGGACCACAGCTACCCCCGAATAACTGAAAGCCGGGAATACTTGATTTTAAAATAGCAAATGTACCCTAACCCATCATCCCAAAACACTTTTATGTTATTTGTTGTGTCTACATTAGTACCAATATTTTATAATTAGTATTTAGTCACAAAATCAAATGCAACTGTTTAGCGAATATTTTAAATATGCTATACGAATAAAGAAAACCCGTGGATGGACGGTAGTTAGCTCCGTTACTAAAATCTGGCTCGAAATCCGTAGCTTTAAATGTTTTTTTCTCCCCCCCCCCCGCAGTCCCGCTCAACATCGATGGTCGACTGTGGGCAACCTATCCCAGGGTCCTATTTAAGTATACCTGCAATCGTTTCTAACTTAATGATATAAGGAGCTTAGGTTAGTTTAGGGTCGAAGACAATCGGTCTAGCATTATGGCTGTTTAGGAAATTCACAGTCTGTTTTTACCATTCTGTCAAAGCCGGTCGCTAAGAGCTCTTACGAATCGGTACGTCCAAGTGGACAGTTATTCAAATTCTATCCATGGATAGAGTTCCGTCGTCTCGTTACACTCGATATATCAACAACTGTTCAGGTTAGGAACGAAACGATACCGGTTTTTGTGTGTTTGAACATGTTTCCAATCATTACAATCAGCCAGATACGGGTATATGGACCTCCGTACTACAGGTGGCTTCTTGCTAGATTTCAGGGAATGCCTATTCCCGTGACCAAACCATAACTCCACTAGCCTTAGTCTTCACAGTAACTCATACCCTAGTAAACAAACTCTTCTAATTCACTTTGACCCAACTGTGAAAACCTCGGTGCCTCGGTGGATTCGAACTCATGACAGCAAGAGGAGGGCTTTGGTACAGCCAACGCTCTAGCTACCTGAACTACGAGGCCCCACCGGAAGACCCGAGTTTAATCACATTTGGGTCAAGTTTACCCACCCAACCTACTGCAGCGTCTGGAATCCACCAAATCTGATACAGTAAACTGGCTGCCCATGCAGGATTTCCTAAGTAATGCTTCTGGCATCCACCAGATGCCTACTAGGCTCAGGTGATTCATAGGTGCTATGGCAGACTTCAAATAATTCACTTTGACCCAAATGTGAACAACTCGGTGCCTATGAATTACGTGTGCCTGGTGGTCATCTGGTGAATTCTAGATGTTTTATTTAGGAAATCCTGCTTGGACAGCCAGCTTACTGTATCAGATTTGGTGTTACCAGACTTTGCAGTAGTTTGGGCGGGTAAACTTGACCCAAATGTGATTAAACTCTCTTCGTCCGGTGGGCCCTCGTAGCTCAGATGGTTAGAGCGTTGGCTGTACTAAGGCCTTCTCTTACTGTCGTGGGTTCGAATCCTACCGAGGCACCGAGTTTTTCACAGGAGGGTCAAAGTGAATTATTTGAAATCTGCCATAACCCCTATGAAACTCTCCTAACGCTTACACTTACCCCTAGCCTAGCCCCTGGGAGTTAGGGCAAGGCCACTTGTAATAGGGGGGTCCAGATTTCCCTACCTAGCCTTTCGATTTCTAACCTACAACGAGCCATATGATGCGGAGCCTTTATGACCGGTTAAAGGATTTCCCCAAATATATGTGTTGCGAAAATTCCCACAGTAGCAACCAGAAGACGAGGTGACGAGCATTCCCACACCCCGCCTGTGTTTTAAGGAGAACTTTTATCGATTTCTCTTATCGCTGACATGTTTTACTTCTACCCCGTTCCCATATAACTTTACTGGCCCGACGAGAATTTATCGAAATATATGTGCTTCGAACCGACCGACATCACTGACGGTCAGTTAACAATTTCCTTCTACCTATTCAAAATCAGTGGGGTTATTAAAAATGCAGTTTCTAATGTTCTCATTCGCGCATTAAATCCCCTGCCTGAAACAAATATACTTTGCTTATTAGGAAAACCTTCTAAAACCTTGTTTTAGACAAACACAAAGCCGTTCAAAAGTCGCAGAAGGTATGTTTATTTTTTTCATATTGTTTACATAAAAATTGATTTTGCATGAAGTGTTTTTTCCTGCCTGTTTCGTAATTTTCCATCGGAGTGGAGATGTTATGTACTCGGCGATTAGTAGCCGCTGGCAACGGTTTGAACTTCCACGGGTGCGCATTGCTGTAAAAAACAGAGGTTTTAGCTAAGATCGACTAATGTTTTTTCTCGTTTAACGGCGCACAGGTTCTGGCGTGTTCACAAAGGTCCCATTGGCTCATTATAATATTGATGAATGATAATTTACTACAGTACACTTCAGCCATAGGTTGCTGTCGCTAAAATACTCCCATTAAATAGTATTCACACCTTCTAAAGGTATGAAAGAGCTAATTTCCCCGCCGACGAACTGACCAATCTGTTGCGCTCATCTTAGACGGGATCCAGTGGCGTTATGCACGGTAGTTAGCGTCATATGAACATGTCAATTAAGTGTGTGTACCTCACCGCTGTGGTTAGGATCTCGCTCGGTCCCATTCTGTCCGCCCGGCAGCTCGCTACTGTCGACCACTAACTTTGTGTCATAGGATACATACCACATATAATATGTAAACAGCCCACTAAGAGTGCAACAGACCATACGCAGACACCGTCGTTACCGTGGCACAGCTATCTGTGTCTGACCTGTTGCATTCATGGTGAGCTGCTGACGTATCAGAAGCTAGCAGTATGTGCTGAGAGACGTTCCCTTTGATCAAATCACCGGTCGCTTGCTTTCCCAACCAAGCACCAATTATGCCTGCCGACTCATCGCATGACTCCCCCCCCGTGGCATCCTGATTGTTATGCACCACAAGTATTCCGTTAAACTTCGTATTCCCATTTTGAGCATGACAATCGGGGCCATTGTGATTCTGTGTCAGACTCTCATCTGAGTAGGAAGAGGGTGCTTCGCGTTGGTGCGCAAGAGTATTGTTCAACTCCTCCGAGCGAATTACAAGTAGCTGCAGTCTTTTGCGGGCTGAGGGGAACAGCCGAAAAGGTCAACGTGTGAGCATGTTTGAACTGACAACCCGCTGGCCCGGCTTTTGGAATGCTGAAAATCTCAGATGTAAGAAGTACCGAAAAGGACAGGGGTGCTCCCACCTGCGTGATTGCCATTCGCTGTCTAAATGCCCATGAGGAATCTTGATCGAGCCCCAAGGCGCAACAAGAGCAGCATGCTCTATAGCCTTATCGGTAGACGCATTTCCTACGATGATGCCAGCGGTGTCAATTTTTTGCCCTCCAGGCAGCACCGTTTATACAGAAAACATTTCCCATCCCTGCTTCGGACCTTTGACCAGTCTGACGAAGACGGCATCATCGAGTCGTAATCCCTAGTTTCAGGCCTCTCTTGCACTGTTGGAAACTTCATGGGACTCAGCATTCTCACGCTCTCACTGGTTCGATGAAATGAGTCGTAGGACCTGGTTGGTCATTTTTCTAATTTTCATATGGGTCCGAAATTTCAGGACCCAGAAGCGGAGTCCCGTCAAAATGAGCTGGACCAAACTTTTGACATGCATCTAGTCTCTGGTTCTCATCAACCTTAGGAAATGAAGAGCAGCCTCGCAGAAAGAACAGGTTATAACCTTTATTTGTAGCCGAAGACTTCCGCAATCAGACTGTTAACGTGCGTTATGGGCTAGATCGCAGTTGGTAGCCAGGAATGGGGAAGCGGACGGCGACCTTAACCTTTCATCCTAAGCTTAACCCTAACCTCAACCTTAAACGTTAACCGTTAACCGTTAACCCTAACTGCAACCCTAATCCTAACCTAAATTATAAACGTAACCGTAGCTCTTAGACATAGCCGTAATTGAAAAACTTAACGGCAACTCTGAAATCTAGCCGTACGCTCAAACCCTAACCGTAACCCTAAAACCTAAGCCTAGAGACATAACCCTAACCCGACAATCAGAAGCCATTAAGCCATAGCCTAATCCTAACATCAGACGTAAAACGGAAGCCAAATGGAGCAAATGTGATTATGGAGCCCCACAAAATATCCCCAGTAAATAAACCCCCGGCCACCTGCAATACGGGGCCTGGCTACCAATTACCAACCCTAACACTGAAGCCGGACCCTATAACGCATCTCCTAATCGTAACACGTAACCTACGCCTGACCGTAACCCTCACTAAACCCAACAGCCTGACCGAAACGGCCGACCTACCTCACGCAGTAGAAGCACTAGGCAAGGTAAACACACCCACTGATAACAAGTAAGTACGTCGACAGTATCAACGAACAGTGCCTGGCTACCAACTGCGACCTTACCTCAGAATGCCCGAATTCTGTGGAGGCTCTTTTCACGTGGGCCGGGCTTCAACAAGGTCCATTCTGATTGGGCACGGCAATAAGGCGTTCTCCCTACTGCCGGCAGCGTTGCCCCAACTTTCAGCAGAGTACCCATTTTCGTGTCCTAACTTTAACTTTAATCCCAGCCCTAACCCCCTCCCCCTCCTAGAATTTAGCTCAGCGTCACCTGCAGTACAGGGAGTGCATATTTCCACCCCCACCCTCGTTTTGACTGAAAAAAGGTAATTCATTCATATTGACCCAACTGTGAAAAACTCGGCGCCTCGGTGGGATTCGAACCCACGCAGTAAGGGGGAAGGCTTTAGTACAGCCAACGCTCTAACCACCTGAGCTACGAGGCCCCGCCGGACGACGCGAGTTTTATCACACTTGGGTCAAGTTACCCGCCAAACCTACTGCAACGTCTGGAATCCACCAAATCTGATACAGTAAGTTGACTGCCCAAGCAGGATTTCCTAAGTAGTTCACCCAGAATCCACCAGATGACTACTAGGCTCACGTAATTCATTGACAAAAGGTAGCTGTGGCCTTCATAATCTTCCTTTTTTTCATGCATTTAACCCCCCCCCCAACCCCTAGCTGCGAACCGAAGGTGGTGACCCAACGCCGTGGCAGTCGCAACAACATCCCCAACTGCAGGTTCGTGCCACGCCAGTCGGTCAAGTATTAATTGGCGCGCAATTTGTAGCCAAATTCCCATCGTACTGGCGACGGAGGCTCTAGGTTAGAGACACACTCTTCTCCGCCCCTTCTCACACATCCCCGGTGTCTGTACTGTAACCTGATAGTAAATGATTTATTCTGCTTTCCAAACTCACGTCTTCTCTGCTTGTTGCGGGTAATGTGACAATTACCGGTTAGGGTCATTTCACCCTCTGGATGCGTTGCTGTCAAAGGCGAGTGGCCTACTTCACAAGGTTAGCTAGCCATACGCCTAACCCAGTTATGTGGGAAGATCCGACGTCTGATGCGGCGTTCGGTTAGTCATTTACAGTGTTCTCTGCAATTGGACCCCCCCCAGACTCAAGTCCTTGCCAGATAGTAGATGGACTATTTTCCATTTTAATTTCACGCCTTGTTTGCTCATGTAAGTCCCTTTGATTGTAGCGTTTGGGGTCTACCGTCAAGAGATGTGGCGTTCTGTCTCAAACCCTCTTTTCTCCTCCATTGTGGCAAGACCGGCTTCAGTCACAGTTCTGTGGCAGTGGTGCCATGAGCAGAGTTGACAATCAACCATGATTCACTCTTGCCATCGTCTAGTTCAATATCTAATTTCGCAACCTTGCACTGAAATTCAGACGGGTAGGGTGCGGTTAAAAATGCCCCCAGTGTTACAGTTAGCCTTGCACTGAAGTCCTAGGAGATTGGGGTCAGGCCTGAGGTTGGTGTAAAGGTTTAGTTAGGATGGTTGGTGTTAGGGTTATGGTAAAGTCAGGGCACGAGAATACGTACCCTGCCTGGAATACAGCGTAAAACCGTCTGTATTACGGGCGGTTCTTCTACCCGGGTCAAAAATTTAGGTCATTTGCCTGCCATGGACTCTCTGTAGAAAACAACCAGACAACGAAGACGAATGTCTGGCTACTGTTCTATCGCTCTGAGATCCGCGATACTGCTACGTCGTCCAAGTGTTTTCCGTGGAAGACCAGCAAATATCATTAAATACGAACAACTGCGTGGGGTTTGTTCAAACGCTGGGCGTGCACATACTGGCTAATATATGAAGCCAATTTAGCGAATTTGAGACGTTAACCTCCATCATTAGTGACTACGATTCTGTCCAGTAGACATTCCCTCACGGAACAAAGAAGACAGTCCGGTAAAGCATTTCGGGCTAATTTATCGGTCAGCACAACGCCGTTATGGGTTTAAGCGGTTGGAAACGATGACGGGGAGGAATATGCGAATCGAAATAGTGCTATGGAAAACGATCAGCATCAGCAGTCGTTGCTTGATATATCACCAGGAGGACCCTCCGCTCGGTGGGAACGTTTAGGACGTAGTCCTTCAGATGAGGGTCCAATGCTTTCCTGCTTTGGCCGCCCGCTTTCTGTACCAGATATGGTGGATGCCATACGTGGCAGTAGGGGGGCGGGTAACCTGACCCAAATGTGATTCAACTCATGGCTCCCGGTGGGGACTCGTAGTTCAGCCAGTTAGAGCCTTGGCTGCACCCAAGCCTTCTCCTTGCTTTGGTGGGTTCGTATCCCACCGAGTTTACCGATTTTGTCGCAATTTGGTCAAAATAAACACTTCTAGAAATGTCAGTTAAAGTTTTGAAAATTCCCATAACTATGTTCAGAAGAGACAGTGGCGAGCGAACGCTCCTTTCGGTAATTTCTCGTCAGGCCAATACAGTTACATGGGAGGGGTACAGTGAGTGAAAAATCGATAAAATTTCGTCTTTAAATTCCAGACTGGGCAAGAGCGGAAGGGCGCAGAAAGTTGTATGTGGTTAGTCAACCTTTGACCACGGTAAGCGCGGAGCCTGAACAAGGTTCTTTTGGGCGCATAGGGTCGGTTTTCGTAACCTGATGGCGGCCGCTTCTGCTGTTGATAACAGGCGCTGGCCCAGTAGCTTAGGGTAGCTCGAGGGGACCTTGTAAATCACACGAAATGCCTCAGCGGAGTCCACACGAGACTTCTGTGGACGACGAATGTTGCTGTGAACAACCTTGACAAGACCATTTATTTTGCTGTCCATCCGTTCCTTGTGCTAATATGCGCCATCCGATGAACTGATCGACCTGAAGAAGGGGGGACTTCCTCGTGATTTCCTTAGGCAAATATTGGGTTTTCATACTGCCTAGACTCAAGTCTACCATGAATAACTGACCCCATAAGCTCATCTGTCCGGATGAAATCCACGAGCATTGACGACATCCTCACTGTCCAGGTCCACCGAGGAGTTAGTCCCCGTTCACCGATCCCAGTGCTGCAATGCCACAGGGCGCGAATCCAGAAATCTTTCCCGCCTAGGCTTCGGTCCGGGGGTTGGGGGATGATTGCATATAGAGAGAGGCGTTTGGGGCCTGGAATACGGCCAAGTCCGTGTAATTCCTAAGCCGGCCAACATGGTGCTGTGGTCGAATCCTAACGAGACAAACCTGGAAAGGGGGTTGTTAGTCGTGGCAAGGAAGTCATAGAACGAACTCACGAACAGCAGCTACAGCATGGCAATCAAGGTATTATATGCGTGTTACATGTGAAAGGTCTGAAAAGGGAAAAGGCGTTTTGTGCTGGCGTGAGTTTACAGTTTGAGAACAGAGCTACTGAGCGGACAAGTGAGGTCGCGATCCAAGTGCAGTGCTGAAGAATCTGTAATCCCACCTGCACAGCTAGTTGCAGTCGATTTCTATTCGATTCTGGAGAATGAACACGCCTGTGCCAGACCAGTGCACACAGCAGCGGTCTCCATGTAGACCCACGTGAGGTTGCCGCCTCCAACGCCATCTCCACAGTGGGGGAGGTGACGACGACGACGACGACGACGACGACGACGACGACGACCAAAACGACGACGACCTTCATCTTCGTCATCTTGGAGAAGAAGAGTCAACGAAGTCCGGGGCCGCTGTAAGCCGCTGTACTGTGTCGACTAGAAAAATAGTAAGTTATATTGGTGGTGGCGGACAGAGTGTGAAGACTGTGTCCGATCGCGCACAAACACAACCGTCTTTTGCGAAGTTGAAGAAAATCAGAAAAGAAAACTAGGGTTAAGGAATAATGCGCCAGCAAACACAAGCTGCCTGACTAGGTGCTGTTGAATAGACAACGAATCCAGTCGCCGAAGAAAGCACGCCCTTTCACCGATATTATCAGAAAGGTGTCCAATACCAATGGAGAACATCGAACGACAGCGTTAAAGTGGTCGCGGCCTAAAACTGCACTGAAATCTGTTTACATGGTGAAGGCAACTTCTTGATAATCCTTCTGACCTACAGTCCAAGCCCTCCCTTAGAACTGAAGGCCGGCGTCATCTTTTGAGGAATAATCGGTGATTAATTTTTCAACTTACTTGGCCACGACGCGCGCGCCTTGAAATGTGGGTCATCGGCATAAATTAGGAGGGGTGAAATGATGCCGTGTGATGACAGTGTGAAATGTAGCACATTTGTTGGGGAAAAGGTTAGATTTGCACCCACTAGATGCAGTAAATTATATTTGGAGGGAAGAGGAGTCAACCAGCCAAGAAAAGACACAGCCGAGTGGGGTACACGGGGTTATGCGATGCGCATTCACACACAGCATATTTGTTGTCTTGATCTCTTAGAGTCGAGTGGATCACGTGAATTAAAATGCCTAGAGTACTGCGTGATGTTGTTTATGCAAATTGATTTTGGGTCAGGGTTAGTGGAGGCTAATGATAGGATCAAGTCAAGGACGAGTAGTCTAGTGAACCACAGGGGAACTTATGAGCACATAGAAGAACGTGTGGTTTCTTACTGAAATGAGTAGACTTCGGCAAAATAGGATTAGTTCCAGCAGTACGCCACGTATCAGGCAGTGGAAGAAAGCTTAACAGTGTAATTTACAGCATCTGGCCTATTTTAACCGAAATCGTGAAATGTGCTTTTGATTAGAAAGGGTTACTTGGGTGGGCTTGGAATACTATTTACCGCGCAGCACAGTCCCAAGATATTTCAGTCACGTCAGACTGTCAGCTTTCAACTAAGCTTGTCTCCAGCCGCTTGCAAAAATCATATTTGATAAAAAAATCAACTACTGACCTAGTGCAAATTTTTCTCATTGGTCTTCAATGATCTCGTAAATTTGAATGTATTTCAAAGAAAACGCGAGAAAAAATATTTTCTCTTGTATTCCGTTGGTAGAAGGCTACATATCCACGCTTGGTATTTGAAGAAAGGGTATTCTTCGATTGTAAAAGTTCGTAACTACAAAATTTTAAGACCGCAACATGTTCATTTATACAGTTTCGTATCTATCCCTTTACTAATGCTGACTTTGCAACATGGTTCACATTCACTGCGAAATTTTATGGGTGCTATATGCCGTTTTCTTGATAGCATGGAGAAAAGTATTATTTACCTTCCAGGCAAAGTATACAGCATGCTATTTGGAAACCCGAAGAGCGAGTGTCTGTACAAATAGATTCAAAATTATTCGGGAATTGGAAGATCTTTTTAAGCCTAAAGGTGGCCTTCGTCATAATCTGGACGAGTACAAAAAATATTTTGCGCATGTTTCCTGTAAAATATGTCGAATTTACAAAATCACCGAAAATCGGCGTGAAAAATGCATTCTATACAAGTGACCATCTTTTAATGAATGAAGTTTTTGCAGGTGATCGGAAAGCAGCTCATTTAAAAAATCGGCATTTTCGCGTGACTGAAGTGCCTTTGGATTATATGGCACGATTATTAGCATCGCAACCCTACCTATGTAATCCTTTCCGATGGAAAACACATTTCAGAATTTCAGGAAAAATTTCATGAGATAAATCAGGTAGCGTGACACTGACGTCGGCTGACTGTGTAACATTTTAAAGAGGGTTCTCAAACACAAGCATGCCTTTATCCGGACATTAGGATCTTTTTCGTCCAAACGAAAAGACCATAAACAGGCAAGTTCCGTGATCGTCTGTAGCTCCCATTTGGGCCCTTCAAACCTGAAACTCAGACTGATCTCTTGCATAGAGTAGGTCGACTTGATTCTCCTTTTATTTAAAATCACTGAAATTAATGAGACCTTTCAAATGGAAGTGTTGGAGTCTTACTGATAGCATTGCCATCTGTACACTCCTCGCACAAAAAGAACATCCGATGGAAGGGTCAGTGTAAGCAGGCGAATAAAGCACTTCGACAGGAATAGGGTAGTCTGCTTATAAAAAAATTGAATCAGTGGATGTTCAATCGAATGAGCCCTGCAGCACTTATAGGCGTCATCACCATCTGAAACGCGTCTTTGCAGGTTCATTTCATCTAGTAGACTGGAGGGAGAGATCGCAGCACTGCATGGAGACTCTTTCTGGTGGCATAGTCGTAGGGTAAGATATAAATATTCACTATGATACCAAATTTTTCACCGCCTCTAAATCTGTACAATTTGCGATCGGGGCTAAAACGTTCAGCGACACCGAAGTGACAACTGTGCCCTCAGCGGTATGATTAGATACAGTGGCTTGGAAGGATGCCAACAGACGGTAGAATGCGGTCCTCTTCTCAGGACGGAGAGTCAGAGCTCAGTGGCCCGTTCCAAATATAGCCTCTCATTCGGGATCCGAGCCGCCCTCCTTCTTGTTGCTTCGGTTAAAACCTGGTCCATCGCCCACGGGCCGGACGCGTGTGGCGCGCGTAGACGGATTTTTAGCCCGACTCCGCCTTCCGTCTTCCTCACTCTGTCTTGACACCGACCTCAGGTTGGTGAGGTAGAATGGAGTGCGATGCACAAGTCGCCGTCCCTGCTCCCGCCATGTAGCAGGACACACGATAGTCGAACCGTAGGAATGAGTCCACTGGATAAGCTGGTCTCACTTCCGACAATTAGACGCAAGAAAGTGGGTATGCTGTTATGCCGCCTGCGGTAGTCTGCAGGGGAGAATCAGCACAACAGATGTCTTTGGTGTAAACCGCTTCCTCTTCTCAGTGTTTAGATCTGTAACCGCGCGAACAGTTGCTTCAGCCATGAATAATGCTACCAGAAGGGATTGGAAGAGCTGACAAAGATAATGATGTCTTTTTTGTCCTGGGACTGGAGAAACCGCTTCCACGAATTTTAAAAGTCATCACATTAATGCTCCGGAAAATCAGACATGTGGGACTTGAGCCCAGTAAATCTACCTCAACACCGGAGCTTCACGGGAAAAGCCCCACTAGTCTTCTCAGAACGAACGTGTCTCAAGTCTATTCTCGGTTCACTGTCGGATTTGTTTCAACCAGTACAGCCGTAATGGCCAGAGAGATCTGATATACAAATCGGAAAGTCGAAAGTAACCTACTGAATAGCCCCTGATTTAATTCTCGCGGAATCAAGTGGAGAACCGATCGCATCAAACAGAAGTGAATGAGCTCTCCAAATTGTCATGATAATACATTGTACGTTGTGTCTGGTAAAAGGTTAAACAAAAATTAAAACAACGGATGCCGCATTCCACTTAAAATCCTGGACGAAATGCGTCGTGTTAGCAAAATGTAAACAGCTCTAAAAATAACAGGTTAGCTGGAAGTGGCCTGCGCGACGGAATAACTGTTTTGCACTCAGTTATCAAAAGGGTTGTGCACGGAATGCTGAAGGATATTCAAAGGAGAGAGGGGTGTCGGAAATTTTAGAATTGTATCGGAGATGACTGTGCCGGCGATTAGCTGCACGTTTTTAGCTTCAAGAAGTCGCTTGATAAGCGGTCCATATTTGGTAGGCTTATCACAGTTTTCGACCCTTTGAGTGCATTTGACGAAGTGGAAATAACGAAAGAATCCAGCATCTCCGTGGTGCATTTTTCATCCTCGTGTCCATTTTTTGCATGCATTGCTGAGGAACGGCGATTCGAACATGGCTGACCTTTTACGCACACAGCCAACATTGTTTGAACGTCCTCTGCTCCTCTAATTTATTTTGCTATGCAGAAAAATGCACCGTCCGTTGTTTAATCAGCATTCAGATGTCAGTGAATAAACTCCGTTAGCAAACGAGAACTCCCTAATTAGAAGATATAGGATAAAGTCAGAGGCTATGGTGTCCTAGGAAACATCTTATCAACACATTCAGAGGACACTTTCTTAAAAATACGCACATCTTCAATAAGTTACCATTATTCCTCCGACTCAATTGCGGAAACTCGACTGCCTCGATGCTGTTCTAACCCACGACAGCCAGGGGGCAAGTCTTGAGTACGGCCAACGCTCTAACCACCATGGGATACCAAGCCCCGACCGAGAGCAGGGAGTCTAATCACGTTCCGTGTTAGGTTGCCCGCAAAGTCTACTGAAACGTATGGAATCCCCCAATTATGATGCTACATGTTTACCGCTCAAGCAGGATTTCCTGAGCAATCAATCCAGAATCTATCAGGTCCACTTGACTAACAGGTATTTGGGCAGATCTGAATAATTCATTTGATTCAGTTGTAAAAACGCGGCACTCTCCGTGCAATTCGAACTTTCCGATGGCTAAAGCAAGGCTTAAGCGCAGCCAATGTTCTGACCACCCAAGATTCGGGGCCCCAATCGAGAGCCCTCAATTTAGTCACATCTCGGTTAAGTTACCCGCCCAGCCGAATGGAACGTGTTGATTCCAGTTAATCGGACACAGTAGGCTGACTGCTCACGCAGAATTTCCTGATCAATCAATTTGAAAACCATCAGATGAGTACCAGGCTCAGTACCTATCATTAAACAAACTTAATTAAAACAGACCCCTTTCCCGGGTCGATGGTCAAACTGCGCGCTGTCCGGTTGTTTGATTTGTCAAAGAGACCACACCGCAAGGGTTAGATATGCTCACGAGTTTACTGAGAACAACGGACACAAAAAGACTGGCGCAATAACCTTGTTGTTGCGACAGAAACTTTACAAACCGAATGTTCTCTGTTTATATTGGAACCTACTATCAGAAAGACGAAGGAGACGCAGACGCATTAAAAACCCCCGAATTCATACCGAGCTGTCACAATCGAAGCGATAATGGCCAGATGAACAGGTGGCGCCTTTAGACGCGACGCAGGGAGCCTGAAGACAAAACTGTCCGATAGCAATACCTTTGAGAGCTGGTCAGAAACGAATGGCTACCAGTGCAAGTTCATCAAGTGACTTGTTTGAATATGAAAAAAGAGATCTAGCCGCACAACAACCAGATACCGTTAGCTGTCTTTCTACCGCACGGGGAGTGGGCGGAGTGCGCGGATTACTTCGAGCGCAGACGTTCAAACACACATAACTGGCTGGAAGCACTGACACAGATTATTCAGTCACGGCTGCCTCCACACAACCCGGCCAAACCTTCATGTTTGACTCACTCTTCGCAAGTTGAGGCAACAGCATGGGTCACATGCTACTTCCTTAACTAATATTCAGGCCCCAGTTAATCGAAAACGCGATCGATTTCTCCCCCCCCCCCCCCCCCAAGGGGGTGAGCGCGCGGATGAACGCCGTTCGGGGCACCGGCTGAATCTGCCAAAGCTTCAGTACGCCAATTACCGACACCGGTGATCAGGCGACTGCAATTAACGGCTCGACCTTGGCTGACGATGTTATTATCGAGATAAACTGAGGAGCTGCTGATTGGAGCGAGTATGTGGTCTCAAACGCCGTGAACGAAGACGCACTCGGGTAAATAAGACTGACATTCCCATAAAAGCATAACGGTTCACGCTGATAGTCTTATGGGGGCTTAAGACAACGCGTGGTGGACAATGAGTTCGCATCGGCGAACTGAGTGAAGCAGGATAAGAAGTATGGAAGTCATATGTGTATTTTTCCCTGAACTATCTCCAACAAGGTGCTACTTTAATTGTATTAAAACAGGTATTACAAATCCGACGCGCTAAAGTCATGGTTTGGAAGGTTGAGGACTGAGGGGATGACTCGGTCCTCACAACCAGTACCGTGTGCATGTTGGGCTACCGGCTGGGTGATCAAGAGTCAGGCTCAATGTCTTCCCCCTAGCGTGGCCTTTATGGTATTCTCACGCACCTGAGAATCGAAATGCCCCTGTAAAATAATGACGCATCGTACGGGGACCAGGTCGTGTGTGGTACGCGTGGACAGTCCGCTTAGTTCTGTTAGACGGGCCTCATCATCATACCTTGCCATACCACATTCCAAAGCCACATAGGAACTCCATCCGCACAACGTGCCACACCTCGCAACAACCGTGACTCTTTCCGTCGCCGTTATAGCCAGCACAACCTCACATGTAAGAACATGCACATATCATGTAAGTGGGAAACGTGTTCTTCAGCGTGTCTCTGTAAGTAGATTCATCAGATCATGTGTAGCACCCATTCACGATTCGCGTAGTTCTGTCAGCCACTGCGTACAAGTTGATCACCGGTGGGTTGATAGGCTCCAACTACACGAGAGATAGAGAATTCGGCATTAAGGAACCCATCCCTAGGACAAATCGGCGCATTCCTTACTACGCTAAATCTGGCACGCTCGAATCCATCCGTACGCGCTAAAAATCGTGCATAGGAAGGTCGCCAACTGTTGGTCTAACTTGGTCGTCAAGGTCAGTACGGTGTAATGTGTGAGATCACTAGATGAAGAACGGAGAACCAGTCCTACTGGTCCCTTCTCAATGTGAACTCCACGGCACTCCCATTTAGGTTGGGTCCAATCTTTCCTCGCCTCTGCGAATACCTGCTACATTGAACGAGGGCAAGGTCGTGTGCGGCGCGCACAGACGGGCGGCTGAGTTGTGTCAGACACTACACCAGAGCTCGCCTCGGGCCGTCCTTACTATGCCTTGCCATCAGATCTGTGTGTGTGAAGGAGGGGAGAGTGCGGTGGATGCTTCGCAAGTCTACCTCACTGTAAAATAGTCTGCGGGCAAGACTTTGGCACTTCTCCCATTCCGTGGGAGGAAAGACGGAAGTCGTCACTCACAACGATCGAACCGTCCAACCGGTCGTCAGTCAGAAATTTCCGAAAACTTGCGTGTGACCACCAAATGTTACTCTAAATGCAGATTTCCACTTTACTTCCTCAGGTGTTCAGGCGTTGATGCTGATATACCTGTTCATCTCAAAAAAGACTCAATACACTCTTGCTAGTGAACATCTATTAGATTGTACCTAACTCCAAGATTTAGACCTTGTGTAATGATTTCTTTAAGTGCATGCCTAATGCTAGGAAGAGTATGGGAAGGAACGTATGATGAGCGTTCCTAGGTTGAAAATATTTATTAAGATGACAGTTTTCATTTGCGAATTCGATTTGACACAGCATAGCAGGGTTTTTCGCGAGCGCATCTAGCACAGGAATAAACTTTTCCGTAGACTGCTCGTTAGCAGGTATGAGCACTCAAATAACGATTCTGTGCGCATTGGCTCCATCTAGATATGATTACGCCAAACATAAAAGGTCGGGTCTCATTTAATTAGCTCAAAAATTCTGCACACAAATAAATCGTACGAACTGTTGGCAGTTTGTGATCTTTCGCAGCCTTCAGAACCACTACAGGTCAGTATCATGACCCATCAAAGCAGCACCTGTGGACTTTATTTATTCTTCACTGACAGGCGCGAAGTGAAACACCGGCCTATTTGAACTTTAAACTATAATAAGCTGTCGTTAATTCGCACATCTTGTAGGCCTGGTGTTACAGTATGAATGACTGGTAACTGCAGATAAGCCAGAACTAGCCAGAACTGTGTTCACCTCTCGATCAGCCAGGATTGGAGGCACACAAGGGGGAGGGAGCGTGAATGCTGTTCACTGGCATGCCCTATTTAGCCGTTGCCGTTGTCTGCCTGGCTTAACATTGAAGCAAGTTCTACCGGCTTGCTTACGTGTATGACGATGTCAAGATAAACAGTTTGTTTTATCAGCCCATTCTTTCCTGGATGGAATGACAGTACCGTCAACAGTCTAACGCCCGCTCGCTCCAATAACTGCCAGGAACTTCGAGGAAATGATTCTGCGGGGACTTTCACGCGATCTCAGCCTCGCCCGCCAGTGCCATCTGAACGAGAGGCACAAAAGTCGTCCCATCCCTCACATTGCAGCACATGATCAGCCTTGTGACCTCAGGTCATTCCTGGATGAATATATAATCTGACGCGCACCAGAGCGTCCCCCATCAAAGTACCACGTGAGAGTACGCATGCTAGTTGTCTACCGGCGACTCACATCTCTACTAAGTCAGTTCCGTTTCCAGTCCCTACGTTGGCTCGCCTACAACGCTGTCCAGAGGAGGAGGAGGGACCCCTGTGGTAGGTGCCTTTGCCGAGGTGGCTGACACCGATTTTGGTGGCCAGACAACTGGGGCTTTAAGCCCGGTATCAGTGGACCCGAGTTGACGTGGGCGAGGCTGAAAACGCTGCTGGATCGCAGTTCACCGTCAGAGGTGGTAGTAATTGACGTGCGAAGCGAGGAGGAAGTGCGTCAGAACGGACTCCTCCCGGGCGCGGTAAACATCCCGCGTAAGTGGCTCTTCTTCCCCCCTGTGGGTAAATCGTCCTCCTTCTTTTTTTCAGTGGATGATCTCTTTTATGCCTTTCTTCTGTCCGAGGAGAAATTTTGGAGAAACTATGGCTGCAGAAAGCCGAGAGAAGATACTCGAATTGTCTTCTACTGCAATCACAACCGAAGGAGTCGACTTGCCCGACAGAAGCTGGATTATTTTGGATTTCCATGGTAAGCTGTGTGATTGCATGCATTATGCTCGAATGTTTTCAGTTGCGCTTCTGTGCACGGTGGAATATCTGCGTTACACACGGATGGAACAGACGGTTGATCATACACTTCACATTGACTAACTGGACATCTCACAAAACGTATTACACTAACGAGCTTTTAACGGTTTCGAGAGCATTACCATGTAAGGTCGAATGTGTATAATGAATACCATTTTCATCTTGTGCCGTGATGGAACTTCTGCAGGCCCTTTACACTTTAAGATATTTCCGTAAAAAAGCAAACTCCTCATTTTTCTTGTAAAAACGGACACGTTGTATACGCGTACGCAATTAACATACGCGTTATAATAGACTGTCAAAGGCTTAAATGTACGGTGTACATTGATGATTATGTGACTTTGGTCGAAATCTTTAATTACGCCTTCAGACCGAAAAATTTATTTAATTGGGGAGTTATGGTGGCAGCAGTGCACACTTCGCATTACCTGTAATATTTGTCTAGATTTTTTTCATTCTTCTAGTAAAAGATTCATTTCCATGGTTCATTTTTATGGCCATTTCCTGGGACATCAGGTCTTCTTTAAGTATGTACTTAATGGGTAGATCGGTTTCACTTTTAGATAAATTTATTATTCACGAAATGAGGTGGATGCTAGAGTTCCAGACGCATTTCTCATTCGTCTAGAGTTTTCAAACTCACGCAGGAGTCCATCGTCAAGGGACAAAGCAGCAACGGATCAGACGACAGCTGTAGGAGGTGTCTGCCAAACAAAGGCCACTGACGTAGGTCTGAAGATGTCCGTGCGGCCGCTACATCGATTAGTTGAATTTTCATCAAGGGCCCAGGCTTCAATTAGCTCTAGGTTTGTCTTGTGTCCGGCATGAGTAATTCTATTGGCAGCTGTGAATTTGGGTGCGCGACCCCTTTCTAAGGTGTGAGCAGTCACCTGGGATAATGTGCCACCCCGTCGTATGGCCGGCATATGCTCGTGTGTGCACGAACCGTGTATGCGTCCAGTCTAACCTGTGTGATTGTAAGAACAGTTTAGTCACGGGATACGATAAACTACACCAGACTGCTCCCTAGGGTTTGCTTGGCGCTCTATTTTCATGACCCTGTTGGACGTGATAACTTCGGACCCTTCTGCAAGTCGAACACCGACTCCGGGAGCAATGTGTTCACTTGCATCTGAAACGTCCTTAACGTATGGCAGGACATGCCATCACCTCGGTGGTGTTTCTGTTTGGCTCCTCTGGGGAGCGGACAAATTGGCGTCGACTTATAACGCCTCCACGTGAAACGATCGCTGAGGAACCTGGTCTCACGCACTTTTCCTCTCGAAATGCTGAAGTTAGCCTAAACCCATTTGGAGAGTGTTCTCACACAGCATCTTTAATCTAATCCTAACCTTTACATCAACCCTAAATTTGGTTATGCTCTTAAACCTGGTCGGAAATGTAACCCTACTATGACATGCTTACCTAGGTCAGATAAGCAGGTATGCTATATCAATAAAACTAAAACTTGAAGAAGGAGACACGATCGCTGGGACAAGAGCTTTATTAGCCTGACGTTTCGGATTCCTGCTCGAACCCATCATCAGAGACTAGGGCAGATACGGGTGGTTCAGGCACAAGGGACTGCAGTATTTATAGGATGCAGTCGCCATGCTACTGCATACCTATGAATGTTCACGGCTCCCCCCTTCATCAGGGATCGTTGCACGTGGTGTGATGACGGTTTGATGGCCGACATTTGCGTCGTTGATTCCTGAAATCTAATCACGTGCGTTGGATGTTGGTGTGATGATTGCTCGACCATCTGACGCACCGAACCTGGTGTTGGGAAAAGTCAACATAGTCGATCGTCCCGTTTGTAAAGCAAAAACACTTTCTCCCTACGATATAAAACTTTATAGGAGACGCAATTTCCTACCATATGTTATCTCCTGCAATGCGTTTTCAGTTCGAAAAAAATTACTTAAGTAGGATTGTAACATTCCCTATCGTGTCACAATACCGAGATATTCCAGTCACGCCAGGATGTTGACTATCGAATGAACTTCTTGTCGACTGCTTGTACAAAAATGCCTATTTAATAGCATGAATTATTCCCATTGATTTTTGATACCCTTATAAGTTCAAATACATTTTATACAAAGCATGTACAAAAATGTTCTTTATTCTGTTTATTTCGTTTAAAATTGCGTCTCCTTAAAGTTTTCTACCTGAAACAAGAGTGTCTTTTGGTTTTAAAAACTTTATCAGTTCCTGAATAATAGTGAACCTGACTTGCCCTTATCCTTACACTCAGGGTTTCCAAACGACAAGCTGTATACTTTCATGCAAGGAAGCTTATACATCTCAGATGGTATTACGAAGAGAACATATAGGACCCACAAAATTTTTTTGTGGGTATGGACCATGTTGTCCATTTTATAAGCAGCATTAATAATGCGCCGATGCAATGCTGTACGATTGGACATTCCACAGTCTTGGTAAATCTCATAACGGGGGACGTTTTAAAAGCGAGAAAGGCTCTTAATTCAAGTACGAAATGCAAATAGGACGCAATTATCTACCAGAAGAGTAAAAGGAGGAACATTTTTTGTGCATATTTTCCAAAAAAATATGCTTGAATTTATAAGGGTGCCAGAAATCAATCGGAAAAATTCATGCTCCTTAAGTAGTCACCTCTTACGGAATGTAGTTTTCACAGGCAGTCTATAAGGGACTCATCCAAAAGCTGGCATTCTAACCTGACCGGGATATTTTGGTATTGTGTGATAGGACGATCACTATTACAACCCCACCTAAATATTTTTTTGGAATTGAAAACGCATTTCAGAGTCTTGGTTATCATTCTATGAGATCGCACATCTACATTATGTAAAGGATATGGACATCCGATTCATTTTTGTAATGAAGGAATGCATGCGAGCATATAAAATCAATGAAGGCTTTCGCATTTATGCGATTTACGTAGGGATGCGCAGTCGGAAGTCTGCGGCCCACCCTGTACGAAGTAGTTTGTGACTACATTCGATGCCAACTGACAGTTCGACCGTCGTTACCGACGACGTCCATCGTGTGTTCCACAGTAAGGTGAGAGCAGTGGCGGTGACTTGCGCGTGATTAGTTTACAGTGGATGTAGACTTGTGTAGCATCTATCGCCCTTTCTCCTCCCCTCCTCCACCTGGACGCGGTGTCCAGACGGAGTCAAAAAGACCAGAGGCGGGGGCGGCGCAGGTGGATGACACGGTTGAGTCCACACCTTGGCGATCCACCTCACACCCCCTGGTCCACACAACAAAGGACCAGGCTTTTGACCAACAACAAAAATGGGGGAGGGGGTTGGCAGGATCCCAGTGTGCGCGACGTCTACCGGCAACCGGGTCTGCCACCGCACCCCGAAGTGTTGGCATGTGTTATGGTGCGCTGATCCAATAATGCCTGCCAGAGTCCGATATGGCCCCCATGTTGGTCCAGCGCATCTACCGCGTGGCCCGTTTGTGACCACCGATGTCAACCAGTACTGCAATCGCACCGCGTGATTAACTGATGCGCCCACTGACGACCTTGAGTACAGCCTAAATTATCGATCGTGACCTGGTGCACGTGATTCGAATGTGGTTGGCTGAAATGCTGCACGCATTGGATACGGAGAGGGGCTCAAGGGCTTCGAAACTGCCAGGCCGAGACAATACAAGCCCTAGCCTAAATGCAAGGCGGCGTACGATGGACAGTTGACCGGCAGAATTCAGCCATCTGATGAAATATAACTTCAAAAACTAACTTTTGAGAGGATACGGCTTATGTATGTCTCAAAACTCCTAATGGTTTATCAGTCGCCTCCTTTAATGAATAAACATAACAGACGAAGTCTGGGGATAATGGAGAAAGGAACATAATATAAAAACATGCAATTTTTGAAAGTTTCACATAGTGCAACCGACAGGTACACCTTTGCTTTGATGGGCAACAGAATGTAAAAGCATCCCACTATACAGTCGGTAGACTCCGGATCGTGTCATACGCGATTGGTGATAAGGGGAGTTTTACGGGCGGGGCAGCACACTAGACAGTAAGCTGACGAAATGCAGGAAACTGCAGAAATTGTTTGGATTTCTCCCGAAAGACTCATCGTACGCTCTCGTACGACAACGGAACTGAGCGCGGTAAGTAAAAATAAACAAAAAGTAAATTTCAAAAAAATAAAGGAGTTTGAGTGGTGGTTTGAAGTCATGCTAACTGGTTGTTATTGGCAGTATAATGTCTGAAAGGGTCTGCGAATGAATTCCAAGATAAAAGCCCACGTAACATCATCCACAGTCTGCCGTCAGTCACGTGGGGCCCATCTCAATACCATTGGCGTTTTTATATGTTAACGGTGCCCTGGGTAAGATAGCATAAAATGCCTATTAAAAAAACTTTACACTATAACCCTGCCCAAGAGGTGACAATGAGCTCTGTTCAGAAAAAAGTGGCCAGACGAGCAATAACACTCCGAAGTCAAATACCTTATGAGATTTTACGGCTGAATCTTTGTAAAAGTAAGATGCCATGACATTAGCAGCCACGAAAAGAGGTACGAAGATGGAGGTCTCGGGTTCATTAGCCGTTATCGGGCGGTGATGATCCAGCAGAGGTGACGGTGCACTCGAGGTAGGAATCCGAGTCAGCTAGTCGTCGAACGCTTTAAGTCAAATATTCACACGGGCTTAGTTGGTTGCATCCATCTACCTAGCCAAGCTCTTAAGCGTACGCGGCAACTACTGCAGCAGAATGACGAGTTAAGGACTTGATACACGCATCCGGATGATAGGCAGGTGAAAGTTTTAACTGACTGACGAGGACCGCCCGACGGATAGACCCGCTCATCGGCATCAGCATCTGAACCGTAGGAAGGGTGTTCACTGAGTAGACTATGGGATCCAACCGTCCTGTTGTGCCTTGGGACTCAGTCCAAAGCCCTCGCAGGCAGTCACGTAACAGCGAGTTCAGATGATTCATATCGTTCAGTCATGCCAATATAACTTTACAGGACTGGGAAAGTCGAAGCTCACAAGTCAATCAGAAGTTAAATCGGAGACCTTCCTCCTCAAAACCTACCTCTAGGTGTCCTTATGAGACAATTATCAGTTCGTAAGAAGTCATTAACACCAGTAATCCTTGCATCTAGTTCGATTAACGCCATATGTATGCATGTTAATTAAACAGGCGTGGGGGTGCGAGCCCAGTGTTTTTGTCGAAGACGACAGAAGAGGTCAGCTGCTGAAACCGCCATTATACTTGTCAGAGTCGCTCGAGAGCCCTTCGTCGGAAGCAGCCATGAAGCACTAACCAATTGGTGGCAGGACATATATGCCTGCCGGAATACCAGATTGTGTCATCTGGCAGCAGCGATAGCACAATGCGCGAAAAGACAGGAAGCGAATTTAAATGGCGACCTACGGAATTACTACCAGACTCGTGACCTCGAGTAGCTGCTGACCTGTTTTGTCAACCGCAACTTTCTCTGTCCGTGAAATTGTATTTGTAGCCTGCCTCATGCATGAAGGTAATAATTTTAGGCAATAAGCTATATATTCGCGTGGGTCTTCTCACAGTCTAACCAGTCTAGGCGCAGAGACCATTGTAGGATGCAGCCTTATACCCTACACTAAATTGCTCATTTGAGTATGATTGTTTATTGATCCACAGACGGTTATGCACTTGGTGACCTATAGTCGGTGGGTTAGGGGAACGCCAAACCTTGTACGAATGCCTTCTGACTCGGCGGCAAACATGGATGCTTTGGAAATATAAAGGTTCAAGTGTGGCCACTTCTTGCCAATTGGTTACATTGGTAGGAAATTTGTGGCGGATTGCTTATGTGAATGTCGATTTGTTTTTGTAATAGCTCTAGATGTGGACTCTATTAGCGCACTTTCAAGTGACCTAGATGCTGAATTCTCCATGCTGTCTTCGTGTTACGGGATGGGCGGCCCAATTTTGCTCTTTCTGTCCCGTGTGCTAAATTCTCCTATAAATACTGCGTCCCCCTGTGCGTCCATTAATCTTATTTATCGTAGTCTCTGAGGATGGCTTCGTCTGAGTATCCGAAACGTCAGACGGCTGAGCGTATTGTCCCAGGAATCGCGCCTCCTCCCCTTCCACTGCTTACTAGTACTTACCTATTCGCTTCTCTCGGCTCCTATTAAACAGCTGCCGCCCGTTTGAACGAATATCCTTATCCGCAACAGCGATCTCGCCGTCCAGGTATTGCAGCGAAATTCGGTGTCGGCAGTACCCAAAGGCGATAGTCCTCAATAGTGGTATGACATTTTTGCGTCCAGACTGGAGACGTCGTCTGAACTACCCTGATCTGAGCGTCCTTTGGGCTACTGGTGTGAAAAGCAATTGTTCGCCCTATAGAAGTTGATTCGTGGGAAGTTTGCTCTTCGGAATGTTCACCTTTAGGACGTCGTTGCGTAATTTCGCGCTAAACAGGGTAAGATTAGGTGACATCGAAGGGTGCCATAATACCCTGGACTTGCATATGTTGGCCTTCTGGTATCGATAAGAAACCGAGAGAACAATCAGTCAGCCTGCGCGATATTTACTTTGCAGGCTATCCATTGCACCCGCAGTAGGCGCGACAAAATATCTGAAAGACGACAAGCCAAAGGGGAATAACGGTCTTGGTAATTTCTAAAAATCCGTGGAATCGGACGACTGTAGCTTATCGTGGTCTTGCCTGAAACTATTATTTTAACTAAATCCAGCCCTTGCACATAAGTTTTTTGAAAATTTGTTTATGTGACTGATAACTGATTGGCGATCTGGTTATCCAGACTGTTTGCCTGATAGTTCTCATGTTTACGACGGTTTATTTCCCTTTGTCAGCTGCTTCATCTCAGCTTTCTCGTGTGATACTCTTGAGGAGCTTACTTTTCATCAGCAGGGGGGTTTTTGCTGTTGTTGCCACAATGTCTATCTACTTTCATTAGTGAGGTGAACTCTTAACAACGTGATATTATTGTGACGCTTGGGGCGGTGGTGATACTTCAACCACTACGATCCTCAGATTATGACCCGGTAATGTAAACAAGATTGACGTCAGTAAAAGGAAATTTTCATTTTGTACGGAAGAGTTGGCGTGACGTTGGAGCGAGCAGCGCGGGATTGTAATCGGGGCTGGTCATTAACATCGATAGGTATGAAATTGTGAGTTTCGAGAACTACTTGAGTAGAAGTAGACTCGACCGCTAAAACGAAAGCTTTATTCTGTTACCGTTACCTAGTTTGCAGAGGTAGAAGAAACGACGTTATAGAAATCCTCGGAAGCACATGCCGACAGCGCTAGGGCAGGTTCAACGACAACGATGAAGAACTTCGATGTCTGTTCTCGGAGGAAAACAGACTGCATACGACCTATGTAAACGACGGGATCAAATTACTTGCATCTTTACTCGGTGCGGCTGTGATCATGCCTGATCTAGCTGGCCTCGAAGATATCACATAATGTACCTCACTACACGTGACGATTTGCGGTAGTGGGCCTGGGCAGCTCGATCCATTGTCTTCTCCAGCGACGGAAGCCGAACACCGAAGGTCCCAGAACCACTTTCATGTCTTACTGAACCATGCCAGGCCAGGTTTTGAGTTGAGCTACGATTCTAGACCTCCAGGAGGACAGCAGCGCCGGATCGGGGGCAGTACAACTGAGATCGTGAGGGTAACGACGGAGAAGGTGCTCAAACCACCTCAGAAGTTTTTCTAGGATGGCCTGAGATATCCTCGTGATATTGTTGCGGTAAGTGCGGACTGCCCCATTTCAGACGAAGTCGGTATACTTCACCTAAAGGATGGTCCTCAGACAGCGGTGGTCAAGTGCTTCTAGTCTTCGCTCATCTTCCGCACGCAAGGCCCAGAATTCATAACCGTAGAGGAGGACTGACCAGACGGGTGTACGGCACACGCGGAACTTTGTGGCGATGAAGGTGTCGCGTCGGGTTCATAAGCCCTTTCTAAGGATTTAGAAAACCCTTCGAGCAGTATCGACTCGGAAGACTCGGAAGACTCGCTTCGTGGTATTTTAAACTGTCAGTTTAGTCAAGCTGGCAGCCATTAATCCCAAGAAGTGCCATCTTCTGGTCAGGAATGCAGCTCGAAAACAGTCTGGCCTTCCCAGCGTTTGTGGATAAACCGACCGAAGTACCGAACTTATTCATCCATGATACCACAGACTATAGATCCCCTAAGCTTGAGGCTAGCAAGGCGGTATAGTCAGCGTAATCTAGATCAGTCGGCCGTCGTCCGGGTGCAAACTCCACACCAACAAAACCGTGCATGGCACCTCCGAGAATCCAATAAATGGTGTAGTTGAACAGAATGGGTGACAGGATGTAACCCTGTCGAACACCAGATCAGATATCGAACAGATGGGGGAAATTGTTATGGGCGAGAACCCCCGCAGTGGTGGGTCGATAGTAGGTCTTGAGCATGGCGATGATTTTGGCCGTCACATTACCTAGCTCCATTATTCGCCACACGGACTCACGATGGACGAGATCGAGCGCAGTGGCAAAGTAAACGAAGCAGGCAGCCGTCGGTTGCTGACGACCGTGGTGGAATTGCAGAATGCTCCTCAGGTTTAATATCTGGCCCGCGCATCCACGCCCAGCTCGGAATCCGGCCTACTTTGGCCTTGACCCGGAGTCAGACACAGACTGGAATCGTTCGAGAAGGACCACAGTGAAGGCCTTCGCGGTAACGTCAACGAGGCTTATGTCGCGGTAGTTCTCTCATCTCGTCTTATCTCCCGTCTTGACGACAGGTACAAGGATGACCACGCCTCAGTCATTTGGAACTACCTCATCGCCAGAGTGTCAACACAAGACCTGTAGATTTCAGCGGAAATACCGTGCCGACAACAGGATCAACGCCATCAGATTCGCGCTCTTCTGACGACAAAGTCGGGAACTGAGGAAGGTCCAAACTGCTTGACTAACTCATAGGGCGGAAGGAATTCAAGGCTACGCGGACAGTATCGCGACTGTCAAAGCAGTAGGGTCCCCAATTCCGGCGGACTGCGTCACTGTTCAGACCAGACCAGCAGATGATCCACATACATACGAAAGCCCAGCTTCGGGGACAGTGAAAAAACAATAACGAGCAGTTTTTGTAGTCTGGCGGAGTGAGGAGGCGGAGGAGGAGGAGGAGGAGGAGGAGGATGGAATGACCTAGTGCTCTGCGGCCGCGCAACGTGACCGACCACGGCCTTACGATACGTTAACCGTATGCGTCCTTGGCTGAAAATTGGGCTGCGCCGCCCGGTCACTTGATCTCACCTTGCTAGCTGCCTTCCGGGTCTCTGGCCCTGTCTTAATGCCTGTTTGCGCTATTACTCGTATCCTCGAAATCGGACTGGCGATCTTCCTCCAGGGTGAGGATAGCGAATTGGAGCAGCGAGTCCCCCCTTCCTCCCGGACGGCCCGTTACTTCCCGCATATTCATGAATTTGTCGTCGTGCGGCCTGGCCTGTAAAATAGTTAGGACAGCTTATAAGCTATATCAGATTGCTCACCAGCGTCCGGCTGGTCTTTAATCCGCACCACCCTGCCATTCATGGTAGCTGTCGATACTCGTGCCAGATTCTACGCTATTCGTTCTGTAGCCCAGTGTACGTGACCTATATACGATAGCGAATGCCAGAGAGTTGACTGTGTGGCCTGATGCTGATTTCTTCGCCAGCACAGACGCATCCAGGCAGTCGGGATAACTCGAATTATTCGTGTGGTCCTGCAACAATACGGCAGAGACATCAACGGCGTATGATAGGTTAACAAAGGGATAAGAACTGGATGGCGGAATTACATCGTAGGCGACGTGAACAGCAGTCCTACACAATGACAAGAACGTGGTGGTTTAGGGCGGAAGTGTATTGCGTCTCAAGCGCGAATAGGGCTTCCGACCCTGGCACCCACATCACGCTACGAATCACGTGATCACGGCCTCCGAGTACACGCGTACATGCAGCCAATCACAGGCACACACATAACCCCCAAATCATCCAATCAACTCACAAAGATGACGCTGATTGACTCTCACTGGTGTACGCCCACACCACCATAGCGGACGGACGCGTATTCAGGCCCACAGCCGGCCGCTCACCGGGACTCTGTCTACCACTGCGTTTCTGCACTGAATGCACGTCTTCTATTGGTGCCTTTCACCTTCTCCTCCAAAACGGAGGCGGGTCGTGATTATTCTGGCGCTCTGGTTTTAATCCCACACTTTGACAGTGCAAACAGATCAAACTGACTTATCACAGGAATCGTGACAGGAGAAGTCGATGCAGATGAACGGTTCGAATACCATTCTGGTTAATAGCTAACCGTTACCTATTCAGTCCGCACCCCAAGTCAGTGGCTGAGCAATACTCAGCAGGGACTGCGGAGGTAGGGCTGGGCTGTGAGGAAGGTGAACGAAGTTTGAGGAATGCGGTGGAAACACCGTGAAGAAAAAGCATGAATACAACTTTGACGTGAAGGGAATGTTGCGTCGTCGTTTCTTGCTACTTGGTGTCTTAACTGCCAGTCACTGCAGCGCGTTTGAATCCTTTGGATGACTGCCCTAACGTGGTTGCGTTTGCTCACTACCGAGTGGGTCACGCGGTAGATGCACTGGACCGAAGAAGGGGCTAGATCGGGGTTCGGCAAGAATTATTGGGAATGCGCATCCATATCAAATGCCAACATTGGGGGTGTGGTGTCAGGCCCAAATGCAAACCCACGCCGCGCCAGTTGATATCCCATCCGCCCCCCTTTGGTTTATTTGCTGCGTAACCGGGAGGTGTGGCGGAACGCCTAGGTGCGGGTCTTCGCGCGCCAGCCGCCTGGGTCCTTTTCCTCCTCCGGTCTTCTTGGCTCTGTCATGACAGCGGACCCGGGTAGGAGGAGGGGCTGCGGTTGACACTTCGCAAGCCCGCTATCACTATAAATGGGTTCACGCTCAGGTCACCGTTCTTGCCCTCACCCTTCTGTGGGACACGCGGTGGACATCGTGCCAAATGGCGATCGAACTGTCGGTTGCTATGGTAGGTGAAGATCTGAATTGTGTCGCCATTGGGTATACTTTGGGGCACAGTTCGTAATTAAATATTCGCGTGATGAAGACATCAAAGCTTCTTCCGTGCTCTCTCTTCCTTCTTTGGGGACTGAATATCGAAGATGTCCCGCAAATCTTGATAGTCTGCCGCTCGCAATTTCATTGCACTACCGTTTAAGTATGGCCGCCAAAATGTACGTTCGTAGTCGTTAAAAGTAGCCTCTTTCCAGACCTTATAGAACTAGTACTGCACCCGACCTGGAGGCTAGCGAGTTCATCGGCGTTCCCCGCTAATATGCTCTACCATTCAAGTTGAAAAAAGATAGTTGGCATCTTGCAAGGAGTTTCATAGATGCCCTATTTTTAGAAGTCCCTGTCTTTCATACTACTTCAGTTCAAACCATCTGCGTAGAATACCATAAGGAAGGTCCAACTGCACAGATGTAAACATTTCGACCACCCCGAATTAAACTATAACATGATCAGGTTGGAGGGTTTTCCCTGGTCTTGGGAAAAAATTGGGCGACCTGATTAATAGAAGTCCATGAGCGTTCTTGAGAAAGGCTCAGTGTTAGGGTTATTCATTTGGCTGGATCTTAACTGGGGCTGTCTCTCGGTCAGGTGTTGACCGAGGGGCGGCTTCAGACTTATGGATTTTTAACGAGCCACAGAACCAGTGTCAGATGGTTTGGTCCGTCGTCATCCGTATGGTGATATCATGTTTTGTGTCAGCTGACTGGCGGATCATCGATTTGGCCTGTAATTGGTGACGTAGGTCTCTAGAGCTGATGGTAGATGAGGAGGGTTTGTGCCTTCTCGTTTCGATCGACACGGCTCATTGGGACGGTTTTTCTGTCTCTGGCCCTCTTTCATTTCCGAGGAAATTAATGCGCGAACTTTGGGTAACTACTCCGGAACAGACATTTTTGGGCACGGTCCGAAATTTGATATGAATATTTGAGCTGAAATCCACCAACTACTGCACAATATGCCAGAAAAAAACACGGGGAATGCTGGGGGACCCACTGATGACCCGAACCCCTCACAGCTGCGTCAGACAGCGGCACAAGGTCGGCGAAGCACGCGTGTCTGGGCTTTTAGCTAATACCTGTGTTGTTAGTACGGTAAATAATTACACAGTTGTTCCGCCTCTGTCACATTGAAACACTGTGCGTGTAGCTTAAGACTGAGTTATAGAAGGCTGATTCCTGCTAAAAAAGTTGAAAAAAAGTCGACAGAGGAATGTGGACAGCCGGCCTTGCGTTAGATTTCAGGAGAATTACGGTTAAATTGGGGGATATGTTTAGGAGAGTCAGAAATGAGATTAGGAATGAGGTTGGACGGGTTGTGGTTGCAGCCATCGTTGGGACGCGGGAACAGATAATCCTTACGAAATTTAGCGTAGTGTTACCTGTAGTAGGGGGATTCTTATTCCAACCAATATCCATCCAAATTCCCCTGATTTCGCAGGTAACACTTCTCGATCGCTATTTTGTAGTCGCCGTGCTACCATCTGCGTAGACTATAAAACCATATCTGGGTAGGGGTCGGTTACGCCGTCCTGGTCCCAAGTGTGAGCGCAATGTGATCATTGCAAGTAAAGTAAGCCGAAGGTGAATGATGAAATCTTTAGTGGGAAAGTAGTCAAAGCCAGAACGGGAAACGGCAATCTGATGTTTCGGTTTGGCGATAGGGTTAGTTTTGGAGTTTGGATCATTGTCAGGTTGGGAATTGAGTTTAGGGTTAGGGTTTGTGCTAAGCTTAAGGGTGCCAGCTAGATTTAAGGTTTGGGTTGCGGCTTAGGTTTACCGCCAGTGTTAAGACTGGGGTCAGGGTTAGAGTTAGTGTTAGGGTTAGGTCAGGATTACGGTTAAGGTTAGGGTTGGGATTTAAGTCAGGGTTAAAGTTAGGCTTAGGGTTTGGGCCAGGGTTTATTGTAGATTTAGGGTTGAGTTTGGTGCTACGTTTAGGGTTAGCGCTAGGTCTATAATTAGGTTAAGGATAAGGTTTACTTTCGAGGTTACAGTTAGGTTTGCTGTTAGGTTTGATGTATTGCTGTCCCGCGTGTCCTGTCAGCGCGGTCTTTCGCGGGGATTCTAGGTCCCCTTCAATCTCGCGGCAGATTTGTCATACATCGGGTTGCAATTTCTGCTTCAGCCTCAACTACTTTCCCCACTAAAGATCCCAGCATCCCTTTTTTGGTTTATTTTACTTTTAATGCCCACACTGCGCTTACACTTGGGACCAGAACAGCGTAATCGACCCTTACCACCATCTGTCCCAAGATTGAACGGAAACGTCCTTGTCCGTCCTTTAGTCATGAAATACCAGTGCTCCCCATGCCAAATAGGCTTGAATGAGTC
>CACRXP010000066.1:762766-820109 GCA_902702965.1 Spirometra erinaceieuropaei
CGTGAGTTGGGAAAAATTCACCAAAATATCCACCACGACATCTCCAATCGTAATTGACGTGCGGGGCAAAGCGGAACTGCTGGAAACGGGTTGGCTGTCTGGTGCCTACAATGTGCCCTGTAAGGAATCTTTTGCGGTAAAGTGCTGATAGGCCTGTCTAGTGGATGAACTATTTTTTGGCTTTCTTCTGCCGGACGACGAATTTGAGCTTAAATTTGGGTTTAAGAAACCACAGCCATCGCAGGTAGTGATGCTGTACTGCAAGACACACAGACGTAGCCGAAAAGCCCAGAAGTTACTGGAGTTTTTGGGCTTTTCCCGGTAAGTACCTGAGAAATAACCGTGGACGTACTATCTTTAGCTGCCTGACCATTGAGGGCGGAATTGAAGACTTGTTGAGGGAAATAAAGAAACCGGGGTGAGCTTACTGCTTCTTCTCCTAATACTTTCATTTAGCTGTGGATTGTCGTTGTCTGTCCTGAAGGAGGTGAAACAGACAAACTCGGAAGTATAGTTACGAGGGACTTTCCTTTTTATGTATTTTTTGTGTCAGATTCCAGACGAAAATTATTTTGAGAAATACACTTATTTTGAATCCCACAGTTGACCAAAAGTCCTTTGTGATTTTTCTTGGGCAAATGCGTTTCGTTAACGTACTTATGGACTTCATTAGGCCGGCGTACTACTTTTAGCGTAGGTTTAGCTGTCAGTATTCCTGACAGGATTGCAGTTTTAGAGTTAATCCCCAGTAATGCACATTTGCCGTTGCCTGTTCCTTCAGGAATTGTATAGAACTCTAACAAAATAACCTAAAAATAAAACGAGTCCGGGCTAACTGTCTCCGACTCCTCATTTGTGACGGATACAGTATTCCTTAGAAGTACTAAGATGTTTCCAGTCAATCCAAAAGAGCATGATGATATTGGTTCAACCTCCAGTACCATTTTCGTTGCGTATCCCGTCTCCAGGCAAATTTCGCAGTTATAAAGGCAGCATTTATGCTTAGATTTATAGGAATGAAGTATTGAAGTTTGGAAGACCAGTTGGCGTGCATACGGCTTCTTTCGACAAATTCTTGTCAGGCCAGCATAATTATTATTGGAACGGGGTTAAAGTTTGATACATTTCTCCCTGTTTTCTTTCTAAAAGCAATAAAAAGGAAGGACACGTTGTGTCTAGTCCTGTCAGGCACTGCGTCCAACCTCATTAACTATTGACCAAGAGGTTCGGACAGTCGAGAGGTGCGTGGAAGAGGGAAGTGAAGGGGAGAGAGAGAGAGGTCGACACTGTATAATTCATCCCCATGGCAACTCACCTCATTCATCACTACTATAAATCTGAGACGTTCGAATCTAGCACAACGCGAAAGAAGTCGGGGCTTGTAAGGTCGTCAACGGACCGGATAATCCGGTCCTTATGTGAGCATGTTGAGTAGTTAGAGGGCTGAAAAGCAGGCTGTGGTGTCTCTTTCTCCACGGTGTCTTTATGGCACACTCATAAATAATTTTAAATAAATAAATAATTTTTATTAAAGACCAGTTGGGGTCCCATCAAAGCATGCGAGATCCTAACCGTCTCTACAGCAGTCTGGCGCATGTTGTAGCGACTGAGTCGTGTGAAACACGCGCAGACGGACTGCTTATCTTTGTCAGCCACCGCTCACGTGACCACCTCCGACCGTATTGGTACAGTTTCACCATCAGAGCAAGGCGAGTGGAGGAGGAGGAGAGAATGCGGTAGGTGCTCCGCAAGTCTGCCTTACGCGTAAATCACTGGTGTCGCACCCAACCCGTGGGGCACACGGTGGACGTTGTCGAATTTCACGACCAAGCTGTGACTTGCTAGGATAGGTGGACTGCACGAATTTGCCCCAGGATATATATATATATCAAACGTTATTGAATACTGGGAGGTCTAGTAGCATATGTTCGTCTCTAGACTGATTTTTTTCGTGAAGCTAATTATGAAACAAAGGCGATCTTCCTTCAATTCCGAGCTTTCCATGTGCGTCTCACCAAAAAATCCTCATAATAATCCCCTCCCTGTGGGCTGAGTGTTCTTGCAAACGATGTCCGTGCGGTTGGGTATAGCAATACTAGTCAACGAAGCTTCCTCGTTAATACGGTTATGTCCAGGTTATAAGAGCGCCGGGATTCCGAGTACAGTCCTTTCCCTTCGCAAGTGAGTCTTATGACCAACTTTTTGTAACTTTTTCATACTAAAATTCCTCGCAGAAAAGTCGATTACACACAAGCCAATCCAGCTTCCCATCCATACTTTGGAGCAGAGGGCTGTCATAAGGGAAGCAGTGCATGCCCTGAAAACGCTTCTTGCACAACGCTTGACGGTGTTTTTGCCTCAAATGCGACCGCGTTTTGAGGTCGCTGTAAAGTGTATTGGTGGGACTTGTGCAACTGTATAGCTTTTACTTAGTGGACCAGTTCGGAAGCCTCTTTTCCATCAACCAAGATTACTGCAGACATCGGCGCCTTAAAGCTTCAGACTACTTATACAAGAAGAGCTCACTTTCATGGGGTTTTCCATTTACTCTGTGGGGTACGATCCGCGGCAACTTCGCTGTCCCAAATAGCAGCTCAGGGAGAGGTGAATGCGTTTACAGCCTTTATCGAGTCCGAACACACCAGTGGATGAGATCATACGCAGCCAGGATTCACAGCCGTGGATCGATTTCTGCCTGAAGGGTTCAGTCAAGTTCGAATGCTGCATTCGAAGCCGCCAGGCGTGTCAAGGCCCATCCCCGAGCGGTGTGCGAGCTCAATGGCCTTTACAGTCGTACGACACGCTCTGAGCCCGAGCAGAGTATTGACGAATGTGGACGGATAAAGTCACCCTCTAGTTTTCCAGCCTCCGCAGGACTGAGGAGCTCTTAAGTCTGTGGGAGCGCGCCACCACGGACCGTTTCAATTTGCCTTTGCAGAATATGGATTCACGCGCAGGTCCATTGATTAAAAGGAGAATTCGAGGTTGACTCATAAGTCTTTGCCGTTTTGTAGGTACAATTTTTCCCACCAAATTGCTTTGTTGTAACAAACGTGGCATAGTAGCAGTTAGTAGTTTGATAGAGGGGGGGCGCTCACCGATCGTTCTTAAAGAACTCACTCGTTCCGTTGTGCCTTACGGGTTCTCTCCCGAGCCCAACCAGCAGTCGCACAGTGGCACATGATATATGCAGTATGTTATCGCCGACAAAGACAAGGGAAACTGGAATGGCCATTTCTGGTTTATTAGCCGCCGTCAGCCAGTGATACCCAACCCCGAAGTGTGGAACACCCGAGGCTCGAACTCGCGACCTGTTAGTTAGAAGTCCACGCATCTAACCACGAGCCTCGGGTGTTCCACACTTCGGGGTTGGGTATGACTGGCTGACGACGGCTAATAAGCCAGAAATGGCCATTCCAGTCTCCCTTGCCCTTGTCGGTAAAAACATACTGCCTAGTTAATGGTTTCTTAATGCTTAGGCCTTAGTACTGAAGACTGAAGTTGTGAGAAGCGATCATTTTCAACGCCTGTTACTTTTCGTCCCAAATCAAGGTTTCAAGGCTATCAAAACTGCTCATGACATCTGTGTTGGGTAGGGAGAGGACGTTATACCTGATAGAACAGGTCTATACTGATTCGCCGAATTCAAAAATGGCAAGTTCGCAATCATAAATGAGTGCATTTTCGAAAGAAAATGATCGACACATCAGCATAACTTTGGCGGAAAAATAGTCCCGCCGCCACCGGCCCATCCTCAGTCAGCTGGAGGCAATGGCGAAAAATCAAAAGTTTGGAGCATACATGTCACAGGATTTGTCAGAAAACACCAAGCATCGACGTTCCACCACTGCTGATAGTTCGCTTGCGCTAAGCAAAGACGTCCGTGAGCCGAAAAGAATAAGCAGCACCTTGGTAGCAGCAGGATGTTTATTCCCGAAAGACCGCGATTCGCATGCGGTGAGATTGGGAGGGTGTAAGCCATTACGAAATTCAGCAAAAAGGCGGGCAGTTAATAGAAACCTTCACACAACCCGACCCTCAAGGTCAATTGGGTCCGCAGCATGAACGCGCCCGGCGTCACAAGGCTAAACTTGTCAGAAAAACCATCCAAGACCTTATCCGGGAAGTTCCACCCTACGGTCTCTATTTCACTAGGCCAGACCATCACCTTTTCCAATCGCTTTCAAATCAGATGGGTGAAATTTCATTCAAAAACGATGAAGACTTCAAAAAATTATTCGGATATAAACCAAGAATATATTGAATAGTGCAGGAAAGCGGTGACAGGTGCCTTGTAGAGTGGGAAAAATGCATTTACCAATCTGCGACAATAGCTTAATGAAGCAAATTGACGGGAAAATTGTCTTTGAAAAACCACAGGACTACTAGAGAACCCGGCACTTCCAATGCGCTGCCCAGTAGAAGCACTATAATTTCTAACTGTTAGGACATTTTATTTATTGAGCAAGGTTTTGCAGCAGTCTTAAATTATGACCTATGACCGACACAACTAAATCGAAAGATGGCGGCGGGGAATGAATTTACATCGAAGGGACATGAACATATGTATGACGTCGCTATGCTTACCGCTGCTGGTGTTCTTTTGTTTGCATACAAATATTCTCAAAGTGGAAATGCCTCACCTCGCTCTTCCAAAAGTACAGCGCAGGCATGCGGTGACTTGGCTCTGTTTTCTACAAGAAGGGGCTTAGTGAGAAGAAGGGAGCCCGGGTGTCGTATTTTTTTACTTTTGCACATTTTTGAAGCAAACAAACCTCCATCATCGGACGATAGGGTGCTACCGCGACTCACAATACTTGTCCGTATTTGAGGCCATGCTGGCAACCTGCTGAAAAAAGGTCATCTGTACGCCGCTGCAGGGAGTGTGGGGTGTTGCCGTGGTGAATGATCCCCCTTCAACCTGCCTTGCCGCATGAGTTACGATCCCCGACAAGGTGGCAGTCGCTTTAGCGAGTTCTCCAGCGTGTGGGGTAATGGGAAACTTCCCCCCCGTCGTGAAGGCTGCCTGAAATGAGGAGAAATGGTCTTTTTAATTAATTGACAATCTTTCCAGACTGCAAAGCGGAAAAAATGTGTATCTGCTTACGGTGGCATGCTGTAAGTCTTGGTCAGAAAAGGATATGTGTACCCCTCGAACTATGGCGCGAGACCCCTTGTAGTACGGGAACGGTGGTGATGGGGGCCTTCTAGGAGAGGAAGTGTTGTGCTTTTAGATGCGCAAAAAAGAAGAAATCATATTCGCGTTGCGTGTTTCTTTTAATGTATCAAAAGATAGTCCGCTTGGGGCTGCACCCGTCCCTTCCATACTTTAAACTTTGATGGCATGTCTAATCCAACATTGGGATACAACAAAAAGTCTAAAAAAGGGTAGTTAAAGAATTGTTCATTCAACAGGTAAGACGGGACATGTATCAGTTTTCCCTTCGGACTTAAAATTTGCCTGCAAACCCCGCAATAGGAAGTCAGTTAGCATCCAGGTGATGGAGAATTATGCATCTTTAAATTTGACTGGGCACGGGAAAATAGGTCCCCCAGTACTACAGGTGACCTTGCACTACTCCAATTCTTCGGACATTGCGTTATTTCTTTCGTAAATCCCGGCTCTGACCACAAGCTCTTGTTGTCCATGCTTTATTTCACCTGTCAAGCTCCCTCAGCTGTGTCGTTTTCTGGGTGTTCTTGCGTCCACCAGGAACTAAATATCAGCTTCGCTTTGTGCTATTGTCGACAGTTGCATCGACCTTTACTGCTATTCAATTTGACTCACACATTTTAATTATAATGCATTTGCGATTTCAGGCACCTTCACGTATAGGGTCCACCGGATGGGTCATAAGTGCTTCAACGAGCCGAGGTTCATCAGTGCCTTGTCACTGAACATTCTCTGTCACTGAAGCTCGGGTATTTATTCACTCGATATGCGTATGAAGTCGAGGTGACTGCATTTGGGAGTATTTTCGCCTCGTACAGTCTTGGCGTTTCAGTCTATAATACCTGCAGCTGGGAACTTAGTGACAGTCAACCGTTAATGCAGGGCCACTGAGGAAGACGGGTGAAAGGCAAATAGTTCTTGTCCTGTTGACCGCTTGCCGATGGGTGACTGCCCTCGTGGGCTCTAAACTGAAGTTTGAAAATAAAAGAGACGAATATGTTCCGTTTTGCAATCAGATCTGTCAAAGGTCACTTTAAGGTGACTTAAAATGCTCCCGACTTCACCTACAATAAGTGACTGCTGTCTCAGGCTGTGGAGCCCGACTCAATTGTTAAGTAACCAACTTACGCGGATCTAGTTATCTGGCCGCCCGGCCTGAAGTTGAAGCCTTGCCGGCTGGCAATAGCGAATATGCCAGAAACGGCCAATTCCAGTCTCCCTCACACTTTTTGCACTTAAACAAAAATTCATCTTTGTTGGGTAGAGTTACACTGTCCCACCTTATTTGACGGTGTTCTTTACCATACTGACTGCCTGTTATCCGTCTGCGATTACTGGGATTCGAGCATTGAGACTCCAGCCGCGGTTACAGTAGTCAGGTACATCTGGTGTGGGGACCTGATTGTGTGCGGCATGCGTAGGCGGACCGTTTAGCCCTATCATCCACAGCACCCAAGACCATCTCCGGTCATTTTGACATTGTCTTGCTATCGTAACCTGATGGGTGAGTGAGAAGAGAGTTTGGTGGATGTTACGTAAGCGCGCCCACCTATAGACTTATTCGTGCGCAAACCGCCGACGCTGCCTTCACCCTGTGAGGCACGAGGTGAAAGTCATCGCGTGGGACGGAGGAGAGGTCGGGCCGGGCATGGCGTACGGAATGTCCAGGTGATGGGTACAGTTGTAATTGGTGCAGTAGTAATTGGTGACTTCACAGGCCTTGATGCACCTGGTTGCTCTTTCGTTCGGCCTCTCGCCGTCATTCAGTTATTATACGGCAGCACAATACAGTGTTCAGCGTGGTGGTCACGCCCTGGCAACCTTTCGATGGACAGGCTAAGCCGGGTGAGGATAGCCGGTATTGCTTCCCCTGCATACTGGGAGCTGTGTATGGAACCTGTTACTGACAGCAGAGGTGAGGTAGCCGTGAAAAGACACACATAGGTAGAAGTTTTACGCCTAGTTTTACGCCTGTCTCGTTCTAAAAACCGAGAAAATATAAAAACCCTGCGTAAAGGGTGACACGCGACTCCCCTAGTCTCCCATGCATCAGTCATTTGTCCAAGCTTGTTTACCGGTTGGTGACGGGATTGAGCGCAGAGGCTAACGCCGCATGAAAGCCTACGTCTAAGACATGTCACATGAATGCAGCAGGAATGAGCTCGCACGGACTCTGTACAGTCCGACAGATGCACGCTGCGTATCAGTGTGACCCCCGTCTCGCTTCAGTGTATCGGCACCGCAGTCTATTGTGAGAAGGTATGACTTAGATACCTTGACAGCCATCAAAGTGCAAATGGAGAACCGCTACCACGAGCTCAGACCAATAATAGTCAAACCGCCCTAAATTGCTCACGCTCTTCCTTTGCAATCAGACACCACATGGACTTACTGGACGACGCGTACAGAAAAGTGAATAAACACCACCCGTTGTCCGTACAGGTCTTTAATGATGTTGGTCATGTTCTTCTACCACAGGCGAATTATTGGCTGTGGGTGTCCATACGCACATGCACGTTTTCCTCCTGGAGACAAACCGATGAGTGACAACCAACTTCGCTCGGGTCTTAGTGGACGTCTAACTTCCTACCCGGCTGACCCTGCTTGAGGCTAAGTCGGCTGGGGAAAAATGACTCCACTTAATTCACTTCCTCTTTTACTAAAATTAACTGGATGAAAGTGCAAAAGTAGTTACCTTGTACCAGGTGTGTCCGGAATCCAATAAACGCTTCTTGAACCAATCGTAAACCAAAAGGCTTAGAGCAAGCAGGCTTAGCATCGAGCTGAATAAAAGGAGTATTTTGTACTCATTTGCGACACAGGAATAGTACTAACACGGCCTTCACTTGTCCACTTATTGCCTGACATTTCAGTCAGTCGGTATTTATTAATTTATTTGGGAAAACGACAGAGGACCTGAAAACTCCATTTAGACGGTACAGATGCAAGGGGAAATAGTTAAATTACAGGAATTTTGCATGCGGTTTTAGTGAGCAGAATGAATAAATCTAATAGTGGAACATAAATGTGGAAAGGGTATGGCATTTGCGAAATAATTGAGAAAAACATTGTTCACTGCATTCGGACTGTGAAAATTTCCATATGGGTCAAGTTTAGCGCACAGAAGTGATCCGTTTAAATCATGTTAGCAGTATGTTTATAGTCATTTCAGTAATATGCCAGATCAGGCTTCGGCAGGTTGGGTTGCTTTTCAGCAGGTGATTATCCAGTTCTCACTTGAAGACACTCATGGTATGGTAGTTAACAAAATACGCCAACAAAGAGTTCCATTGGCGAATGACCCTCTGTGAGAAAAAGGAGGAACGTTGATTTGTGTGGCACAATTCCTTTTTAAGCTGGTAATCGGGTTGTCTGAGTTTAGACTTGGGTGCAATTTCAAAAAACGTTTCCCAATCGACATCCAGATGAAGTCTTCTTAGAAACTGGAACGTTGCTATGATGTCACCTATGTCCTGCTTGTAGTGGAGGGGATAGAGGTTCAAGGCCGTCAGGCGCTGCTCGTACGTAAAAATTCGAGGCCATGAACAGCCTTTGTAGCACGCAATTGTACAACTTCAAGGGTAACTTTATCCTTCCGAAGCCACGGCCGCCAAGCTTGTACCTTATATTCCAGATGGGGCCGCACAAACGTCCCATACACTTTGTGTTGTGACCCGGCCTGGTACTTGAAGGCCCGTGGATCGTATACGCACTGGACCCTTGTCCCCAATACCAACGCGGCAGAGAAGGAGAACGCGACCGGCCACGAAAATGTGTATTTGGAAATTGCAAGTCAAAATTAACTGGAAGTAACGCATATTTATAACGCCCTAATTTGCTTTGCCGGCGTTCGGCCCAGTGCCCTTCGGGAAGAACATTCGAGACGAGCCGGTCGATAATTCGAATATGCTGATCGATCAGGCCCGAGAGGAAAAGCCAATGGAGAGGCGCCACGATTTAAATGACAGCGCTGCAGAGAGGGCAAACGCACGCGGTCTCCCGTGATTGGTTGGCCCTTGTTATTGGGAGTGTACTCACTCCCAACACTTCCCCTCCACGTAGGTCAGTACCGATTTTGGCGTGGATTGAGCTGTATCGGTAGTGTTGATCGGCGCACGCGGTTGGTCCGGCGTCTTAATCGTGGTTTATTGTCTGCAGACACGGGGACGATGACTGATACCGAAGGTGGTATATCCGCAGGAGGCGCAGCAGTGGGTTCGGGAACCGACCGATCTGCCGGAATGGCGAAGGTAGCCAGTAGGATGTCAGGAGACAGTGACGACACCGACTCGAGGCCGTTGTGTTATTAAAATGTCGCCGTCAGATCTGGTTGTGTTGACGAACCCAGATGTCATCACCAACGTCGACAGCAAACAAGATACTGCCTCTGTGCGCTACTACGGTTGCTTCAATCCAGTCAGGGAACTCCGCTCGATAATCACGAACGAACACAAGTGTTCCGATGGAAAGCTTGCTGCGAGAGACTGGAGAAGTCTGCGTGGGCTGCGCACCGGTAGGGACGAGTGCATGAAATGTTGTCCGCAGTATTCGGCCCATCAACGCTTCGGCAGGAGAAACGCCACAAGGGGACGCCGGGTTCGGTGTTGTCCTGTAGAAAAACAGGAACGCCTGGACTATCTCGTCCGTGGTCTCCTCTCCACGAGCTCTCAAGAGTCGAGCTTTCAAGTGTCGACAAAACGCTCCGCCTGACCGTTAGACTGAGGGTGGTAGGGCGGGGAGCGAAGATGCTGGATGTTGTGCTGGCGGCAGAAATTTTCAAACGTCAACGAGGTAAACTGAGAGCCATTATCGGAAACCAGGTCTTCCGGTAAGTCATGCTGGCTAAAGATGCGTCGTAGGAAGTTCGTCGATGTCGCCGTCGATACCCAGCCAGTAAGCAAATCTGCGAGCAATTGACTTCATTCGGCTGGTACCAGGATGAGCGGCATGGAACTGACGTAGTACACTGGGTCGGAGGGAAGATGGGATCACCACACGGTCCGCAAACATGAGGCAGGACTTAACCACAGATAGCGATGCTCGGCGGAGGAAGAGCTGGAGAAGATAGTCAGAGAGAGCAGTGGTTGGCTAGCAGGTCTGCACGTAGGTGATGGCCTGACGGAGGACAGGATCCTGTTCAGTAGCATGCCGGATGTCCGCGGCAGTGACAGGGATACCTCGTATGGAGTCTGACAGCTGACCGCGCACATCGTCCTCAATCGAACTGGCGGCAATCACGGTATCTTCCTCCGGTTCCTGCTGATTGCTGATGAGGAGAGAAAGGGCGTCAGCCTGACCAAAGTCTGTAGTGCGACAGTAGCGAATGTCGAGATCGTAGCCAAGACGGATGATTGGCCATCGCTGAAGTCGGCCGGCTGAGTAGACGGGAATGCCCTTCTTCGAACCGAAGATTGACAGCAATGGTTTGTGATCCGTCAGCAACGTGAAGTGGCGACCGTACAACATTTTGTGAACTTTATCGACGGCAAGCACGAGGGCTAGTTCCCCGAACGTCATGCACCCATGGTAGGAACGTGCCAAGCAGCCGTTCATGCCTCTGAGGGCCATCAGTGCTGACGCAGACAGGTACGCGCTCCACTAGATTCTCAAACGGTTGCGCAATTGGCTCCTCAACTTTAATGTGAACATATGCGTGGTCTTGAGACTATGCACCAAACGGTCCAGTAAGTAGGATGATTCCTATCAATAACTCCCTAATAGTCAGCCCCTTTCAAATGCTGAGGAACAAAAAGACCTCGGCGTCCTAATGACCTCCTCCTTTAAACCATCGTCACAGTGTCAAAGGGCAGCCGAACGTACGATAAGGATGTAATTTGCGCTGAGACGAGTGTTCATGCAAATTGATATTAGTTGTTCGAAAAAAACCAACGGGACATTCGCTCGTTCTCACTTAGAGTATGCAGTTCAGGCTTGGCGACCATGGCTCAAAGAGGATTATGAACCGCTGGAAAGATGACAGACCATGGCTACAAATCTTGATCATCTGCTCTGCGTAACCAGATTGACTAAACTAAATTTATTCTTCTCAATTACAGGCAACTGCGCGGCGATCTTGTATAAATATAAAGGACTGTCATAGGTCACTAGCGTGATCCAAACACTGATGGGTTTTCCGAATAGGCCGGAACAGACCGTCTGCGTAGTCAGCCCTTTAAAATGCAGAGGAAGCTGTCCCATACGGACTTCCGACGGCACGCCTTCTCGCAGAGGGTCATTGAAGGAAGGAAGGGACTCCATGATGCGGTGGATCTTTCCGATTTTCCGCAACGAAACCTACGCAGAAATTCTTTTACATCACGAGAGCAATATCCCGACCTCTCACAAACGGAGCGCCGTGAACAGCCTCTTGGACCGATCAAGAACTCACTGTTTGGACAACGAAACCTATCAAACAGAACTAAATTATTTGTTCAGACTGTTTTCCAAGAATGGGTATCCTAGATGTTTTGCACACCGGTGCAAGAGACGACAAGAGTTAAAAGAAAAAGACAACAGACTAGATTGCTATGACCAGGCGCAAACTGGCCCCAATAACACGATCGCCATTATATGTACAGTAAGTTTCCAGAATACGAGCGTCTAGTCTGCACTTAAAGGACTCAACAGTTTCGGACAGATCCACCGCATCATGGAGTCCCTTCCTTCCTTCAATGACCCTCTGCGAGAAGGCGTGCCGTCGGAAGTCCGTATGGGACAGCTTCCTCTGCATTTTAAAGGGCTGACTACGCAGACGGTCTGTTCCGGCCTATTCGGAAAACCCATCAGTGTTTGGATCACGCTAGTGACCTATGACAGTCCTTTATATTTATACAAGATCGCCGCGCAGTTGCCTGTAATTGAGAAGAATAAATTTAGTTTAGTCAATCTGGTTACGCAGAGCAGATGATCAAGATTTGTAGCCATGGTCTGTCATCTTTCCAGCGGTTCATAATCCTCTTTGAGCCATGGTCGCCAAGCCTGAACTGCATACTCTAAGTGAGAACGAACGAATGTCCCGTTGGTTTTTTTCGAACAACTAATATCAATTTGCATGAACACTCGTCTCAGCGCAAATTACATCCTTATCGTACGTTCGGCTGCCCTTTGACACTGTGACGATGGTTTAAGTGTTTGATATCTAACCAACAGGTCGCATAATCGACCTCCTTGTGTTTTATATCTCAGTATAGGGTATGACTGGCTAACGACGACTAATGCGCAGGAAATTGCCATTTTATTTTATCCGTTTATATATGCATGTATTTGTAAAGAAACATAAGTCCTCGTGGAAATTAAGCAAACTTTATTTCGGAAACTTTCGACGCCGGTCACCAAGTCGTCGTTAAATCTGTAGACAGCGTGGAAGCAGGTAAAATTTACATATGTCTGAAAAACTGATATCGTTTGTCAGTAATGCGAATGATTCGATATCGTTGACCGACATCATGTTTTGATTGGCAACCACGTTTTTCATTTTTCTTCGAGATTTGTATACATGGAATCCAGAAGCATGAATCATCAAAGTTAATGGCCTCCAGGAAGTCTCGACCTTTCTAACACGGACAGAAACCTACAATGCGCGTGCCAACCTGAACACCGATTAGCCTTGATTAGCACTTTTAGTTCTCTGCATTTAGACCCGCGCATATCCTCACAGATGTCAAAATCCGGCAAAAGGTGCGTTGAGACATTGACCAGGTAATGTCTAAGATTTACCTTGGTCATGCAGTGTTGCCGAGATAGGGAGACAACCGAACAAGTAAGTTTCAAATGACAAACCTCCGCTTTTACCGCCAGACCTAACGCTTTCGTAGTTTAATATCGTATAGCGACTTCTCTATATTAAGTCGTTACAAACTCGATATATCCTTTCTGCCAAGGTGGTTATGCCGAGTGACTTATACTAAACTCCAGCATATTAATATGCATTGAAGGAAAGTTGGTGCCTCATTCGCTCTTACCTAAATTCCTTACGGGGCCCTGTCTTAGCCATATACGTGGTCTTTGCTTTTGTAAACGAACTGCGCGCAATTGTGGGATTGAAGAACTGCAGTTTTGTCGTACTTTCACCCCAGCCTAGGAAGAGTTTTCCCGTTTTTCTAGAGGAGTGACTTCGGCGTTCATGATGTGCTCGTTCTAAATCTGGTTTTTGGATATAGAGCCTGGTAACATGACTCAGTACAACGTACTGTTCAACTACGCGCGCGGTTTGAATTTTGAGGAGCAAGAAGGACATTTTCAATCGAGTTCCTCACTGGAAACAGTTGGTCCGGCATCAGAAATTGGATTCTCAAACGCATTGTTGCCTACTACCCTCAACATTACTGTCATCGTTGCCCTCATCGTACGACTAGGACACTTTTCTGCAATTGCTGGCAATCTGAGCTTAACCAACACAGCCTACAAATCCTTCATATCGTCTCGAATTGTCCACCGTACCTTGGGAACAGGACCTACTAAAGGCTGAGTCGATAATTTCTACACTGCTTGTTGAGCTGCTTAGATTTGTACTCCTGGCATATTACCAAAAAGTCATAGTTAAAAAGACCTCCAGGCCTTGCATTCTTGAGATGCTCCGACAAACCCAACCATACACGCAGTTTTCCTATTTGGCCCTAGGCAACGTTTTTTTCTTCGATTCCTGTGGCCTGCTCCTTTTCCATAACTTCACGACATGACTGAAGTACGCACTGACGTCCGGATAATAGGACCCGAGGGTGGAGTTGATCCAGCGATCACCCCTTGCTTGGTCAAGTGCGCTAACCCCTACGCCACCGCAGCACGTCGGCGAGCGGTATCACATAGTCTACTTGACTGTATGGACGTAGAAAATGCAGGCCAAAGCTGCAGTGGATGCCAGATTCTAGCCGCCAAGGTCAACTATCTTGAGGAAGAAATCACAAAGATAAAAGCCCAGTTGCGATGCAGTCTAGACCAAGCTAACGCTAGCACTTTGCTTACTGGACGAGTAACCAGAAGTAGGGCAAAAGCTCCCAGCATAATAGGCACGCCAGCACCTATTACAGCGGCCCCAGAAGGAATAGCTAAAAAGCGAGAAAATAACGACCAGAAAGGCAACCCAAAAACTGAAGAGAAAAAGAAATCCAACTGTAAAATGGCCGAGAAAAACGGACGGCTACTTCCGGAAGATGCCTCTTTAGCGGTCGAAGCAGAGACATTGACAGATGCTCCGCCCCTCATGACAAATGCTGTGTGTTCAAACACCTTTGCTGACTCTCAGAAACAGTCCGAGCTTGATAGACCTAGTACGAGCGGTGGAAGCGATTCATCCATCACAGCCACAGATTTCTCTCCGCAGTCTTCTCCGCCAAGTACTTCTTCCAAGATTGTCAACATAAGAGTCAAACAAACAGACGGCGTAAGCGCATCTGCTCCACCATCACCAGCGCGTAGTCCCAGAGCGTTACGTCATTTAGGGAACCACAATTCCGTAGAAAATAAAAAAGACACCGACAGAGAACAATGTCTTATTATTCAGGGGCTCCCTGAATCAAGTGCAATTACTCCCAAGGAGCGAATTTCGGAAGACCTATCACTCTTCCAAGGTCTTCTCAATAACACTTTGGAACCCACGGAGGCTATTGAAGTGATCAAAGCCTTCCGCCTTGGAAAACGAGCAGATAATCCATCAATGACCACTCAATCCCGGCCTCTTAAAGTTGTGCTGACCAGCAGCGACCAAGCCAGTCTCATTTACTCCAGGCGATTCAGGATTAAAGGCTCCAACCCCGGTGTTTTTTCAACCGGACTACTCGCCAGCCGAACGGCTCAAGCGTCTTCAGCTGGTTCTAGAACTAAGAAAGAGGCTCAGCGAGGGGGAGAACAATTTAGTAATATACAACAACCAAGTACGGCGGCGTCCGTCACTCTTCCTTTGGACAGGTCCTGTCCGAATGACCGCGCAGCCGACATATTAAGTGAAGGCGCTAACCCAAATGTAACCACATCTTCCGTCAGCCGGAAATTGAAATTCTTGTACACCAACGTGCAGAGTTTGCTATCAAAGTTCGACGAGCTGAAGATCCACCTCTGCGACCTATCCCCTGACGTAATCTCTCTAACAGAAACCTGGTTGACCCAACACGTGGACGACCGTGAGCTGGCCTTGCCTGGCTACCAGATGTTTAGAAGGGGTAGGGAAGGGCGTCAGGGAGGAGGCGTACTAACGTATGTAAAAAATGGACTAAATGTATCAGACAAGACCGATAACTTTTCGTGCAGTTCCGAGGCAATCTGGTTGTCTATTAAAGTGCCGAGCTCGCCTAGCCTCGATGTCCTGACAGTTTATCGACCGCCGAGACGGGACAACATGGCCGACGCTCGCCTGCTGGAGGAGCTCGAAAAGTTCGCTACGCGGCCGGATATCCTAATCATGGGCGACTTTAACGCGCCCCATATTGACTGGAGTTCAACCCATGCAAATAGCTCAGAACAGACCTTCGATAGGAGTTTTCTGAACACGGCATTGAAGCTATTTCTCACTCAACACGTCATGTTACCAACTAGAGTACGCGAAGGCCAACAAGCCAACTGCCTTGATCTTGTCCTTACGAAGTCACAGGACAGCATTGATGAGGTGTCATGCCTACCCCCCTTAGGTAAAAGTGACCACGTCGTTCTTCTATGGGATTACTTGCTTTTTTCCATGCCCAAGAAACCCGGGACAGTTAGAAGAAACCTTTGGCGCGGGGATTTCGATCAAATGAGGGCTGAAATTTTACGCATTGAGTGGGAGTCCATATTTGTTGGGAGCATACTCGAAGACTGGCAACGGTTCCGAGAAATTCTGCACGAGCTGATCGTAAACCACTGTCCGCTTTCACGGAAGAGTTTAACCAACAGACCTTGATGGCTTACGCAAGCCTTGAAGAACGAAGTGAATAAAAAACGACGGCTGTGGAAAAAATTGCTTTCTGACAGGAGCCCCACATCTATATGCGCGTACAAACTTCAAAGAAATCGAGTCAAGGGTCTTATCCTCAAAACCAGAAAGGAATTCGAACGGGATCTGCTTAACCGTGCCGCGGAGAACCCCAAATTATTCTACGGTTACGTTAGGCAGTGCACGCGGAACAAGGACCCAATACCCCTGATAAGGACTGCTAAAGGCGAACATCTCACTGACGACAGGGCGAAAGCTGATCACCTTTCAGAATTTTTTCGGTCTGTTTTTAGTAGCGAAACAGGATTCAACCCTTCGGCCCTTCAATCCTTCGAAGACACCCCAATTATAGAGACCGTCCAGTTCACTGAGGGTATGGTTCTGACGGAGTTGCTGAGGCTAAAGGAATCCAAATCACCAGGTCCCGATGAGATTCCGGCGAAGATTTTGAAGGAACTCGCCGGTGAGTTGTCTAAGCCACTCTCCATGCTTTTCCATACATCCTTCGAGACCGGATATCTGCCACCCGACTGGAAGTCGGCGTGGATTACGCCGCTGTACAAGGGCGGAAGTCGGGTGTCTGCGAACAATTACAGACCGGTCAGCCTCACCTGCATTTGCTGTAAGATTATGGAGAAGATAATAAAGCAACAACTAATGCAGTTCCTTGAACAAAACCATTTGCTTTCCGATTCTCAGCATGGATTCCGAAAAGGCAGATCCTGTGTGACAAACCTGCTCTACTGTCTGGAACACTGGACTAGGGCTGTTGATAGAGGAGATATGGTGCATGCCATCTATATCGACTTTAAAAAGGCCTTCGATAGTGTGCCTCACCACCGCCTTCTATACAAACTTAGCCGTGCAGGAGTGCGGGGTAAGCTTCTGATGTGTATTCGGGGCTTTTTAATCGGCCGCTCTCAAGCCGTCCACGTCGGTGACCAACAATCTGCCGAGGTTGCCGTTAAGAGTGTTGTTCCCCAAGGCTCTGTTCTTGGCCCTACGCTGTTCCTCGTATACGTCAATGACTGCGCAAACGAACTGAATTGCGATGTTGCAATGTTTGCCGATGACATAAAGATCTGTAGTACCATACGAAGCGAAGTTGATGAGGCGCGGCTGCAGACAAGTCTGGACCACCTCGAGCAATGGTCGAAAGACTGGCTTCTACCGTTCAACGTAAACAAGTGTACTTTCCTACGCGTCGGCAGAACCAGTTCTCGTAACCACACGGTCTACCGTCTGACTGGCAAACCACTGCAAGAAGTCGACGCCCAAAAGGACTTGGGTGTATGGATCACAACCTCGCTTAAGCCTTCGCTGCAATGTTCTAAGGTGGCCAAGTCGGCGATGTCCTTGTCAAACGGGCGTTCTCCTCCTTTGATGAAGACTGCTTCGCCAAGGTCTTTCAAACTTTTGTGCGACCGCATCTGGAGTTTGCTATCCAAGCATGGCGACCCTGGACCGCTAAAGACTTGGGCATACTCGAAAAAGTTCAACGGCGAGCAACGAAACTTGTATCTGGGCAGTGGTCACTACCCTACGAAACGCGATTAGCTAATCTTGACCTCTTTCCTTTGAGTTACAGACAGCTACGTGGGGACCTGATACAAGCTTTCCGCATCGTGCGCAATCAGGGCTGCTGCCTCGCGTTTGGAGACTTCTTCGAGTTGGCGACTACGACTAACCTGAGAGGCCATCCACTCAAACTGCGTGTGGCTGGTGCCCGGCTAGACACCCGAAAGTTCTTCTTCTCCAACAGAGTGGTTGCAGCTTGGAATGCCTTGCCTGAGGATGTTGTTATGTCAGGCTCGGTAGATACTTTTAAATGGAGACTAGATCAGCATTGTAGCGCGCACCACAATAACGCCGGACTACGGCCATCTTGACAGCCAACGCGGACAATTTAGTGTTACACCGATGCTACTACCAACATTTAAGTAATATATGTCTATGTTATTTATTAAGCTTGGGCCACGTCGCACACCGCTGTTCACATTCACCACGATGCCTGTAGACTAAACAATTTTACTTCTTTTCCCGTGTCTTAAGTGTGCCTCAACTGTACGCTGTATTTTGACCAACAAAGCAAGTTAATGTTCCTCTAAACTCTGTTAACGCATGACATTCTGTGTTTATCTGTACAGTTTTTGCTATTCCCCTCGCATTTCTTTCATGTTACTTCCTTTCCATTTCCTCCATATATATCCTCTGCATGTAACCAAATAGGGATTTCAAAGGTACACACCTACTTTCCCTGAAATATACTGATGCTGATACTGATACTCAGCACCCTTACACTAAGTTAATCGAGGTTGTCTACATGCGTTTTTGTCGAGTTGAGCAAAGATTATCCATGGATATCGTCCTCATGGCCATGAGGAAAGTAATCCATGATCAGCGGTTCTTCAGAAAGTCATAAAACGTGGAGTCAATGTTTTGTGCAATTAAGGTGCCAACAAATTGATACTTGTCTGTTATGAGTGTCGGTGAGCGAACCCCGCGTACCATTATACTGTTTGGATCATTTGTCATATCTTCAATTTTTTCCGTGAAAATTTTTCATGCCTCATCCAGTCGGATGTGCCGACCGCTTCATAAACCCACTTAGTTTGTGACCTGGATAAACTCTCAGTCCCTTTTGGAAAGGCTGACGCTGAAAATGCGGGTTATTCCCCTAGAAGGCGAGCGCCCAATATCCAGAGTCTGCATGACAACCTGGGACAGATGGTTTGGCCTCTGTTCTGTCAAATGGCGTTCGTGTGTGCATGTAGAAGCCGATCTTCCAGTCCGGCCGCAGTATACTACATTGCAGGCATCGTGCAAAGTTTTATAGATGGCTTCCGTCTTATTTAAATAGTTAGTCCTCTTGACGGAACGCACAAGTTGAGTACGTAGCCGTCGCTTCACGGGTACCCTTTCCTTGTGCCCTCGATGCTGTCTTTCGTTAAGTTTGGGCGCATACCTACTACCGGTTAAGATTGGCCAGTTCTCTTATCTTGGCGCCTGATTGGAACTAATTAGTTTTGTTTGACTCGTGCTGTCTAATGCATGGATGTGCAAAGGCCCAGAGGTACCCACTTCAAAAACACTTTGAGCTAGTAATTTAGTTCAGTCCAACGTTTTTGATTCTTAGAGCAGTGTTTTTTCTCCATGCAAAGGCTGTTGATAGTGTTTGATTTGTGAGAGGTAAAATGGTTCCTCCCACAGTACGTTATGCCTTCCGTATAAGTTTCTTTGCAACAAATTGATGCGCTTAATGTTCCTTCAGTCCTGAAATGTACGAAGATACCTAGAAGTGATAGTTTTAATCAACTCCTGTCGAATGTAAGTGTACCTCCTGGAAATAGTAAGTCAACGGTATTGTGGAACACTTCCAACATAACAGCAACACTTAACTATAATTTCCGATTAATTAGTGAAAGAGCTGTAGTTTCTAATTTCTACAGTTGCAGTAACACCCGTGTCATTGCCAAATCTACGAGAGTGGACATGAGCAAAGACTTCATCGAAGGATGCCACTATCTTACATGCTGCAATTGTGATACCTCGTAATTTGTTTGTAAACTATGGAATTCTCGTCTGAGTTTTCACAGTTCTGTGCAAGTGGATGGAGTTGGTGGAATAGCTACGTAGAAAATTTGCACTTAGGTGTGCTGGCTAAATAAACTGTAGGTCGGTGTGGACCGTCCGTTTTGTGGACTTTGAGAAGTTCTCAGATCACAATGGTCAGCTCAATTCGTCTCAGAAGTTTAGAAATATCTCTTGACAGCGGCTTCTCCGTGTAAGATGCCTCAGCACTTCGTCAATAGATGGAATGTGTTTCGACGCGGTTCGTGTTAAGAGGTCTATAAATTACTGTCTTTTGATAATAATAGCCGAAAAATGCGCCCTACCGTATAAGGCTTATCCAGATGTCTTTCAGAGTGTAAAACTTTAATGTTCCATGAGATTTGCTGATGCTATCACAAGTATCTGGGTTGTGCGGAGGTCCAAGTGGATCGAGCATGAAAGGCTGCACTTTACTCTTTTAGAAGGCACATTATCTTCTGCCATTATAAAGGTTATCAAGGTCATAAATTCATCATCTAGTGTGGACAGCAAACCGTCGGTTTTCATGACTTTGCAGCGGATGTATGTATGTCGACCGAGTTGAAGGGGAGCAGACACTTCCGTGCTGGAAACAGTAGCTCTTTCCCAGCGCTTATACCCGAATGAAAACCACGCCTTTTTTCTAGCCCGTACATGTCTGGAGGTGCAGAATTCCTCCAAGAGGGTGCAATGGCGCGGTCTTCCGTGAGATAACGAGTAGATTGCTGCCCCTTCAAGTACGGCTTTCCGGTCTGTCCATCTTTTTCAAGAACGGAAGTATAACGACTTTGCTTCAGTTAGGTCGAACAAACCCAATGTGTCAAACTTGCTGGAGTACACTCCCAGACCGCCCAGACGTAACATCATGTCATTTTTTTTCAGACAGTTGGCATTACTTCAGCAGATTGACTTGATGGTGTTATTGAAACCGCCTGGGATAATACTCGAAATGCCCTTTGATCTTACATCCGGGGAGGTCTAGGAATCCAACTACACGATTATTAACCATAGTGACAACACAGGTACTAGTTTAAATCCCAGCCACACGTGTTTCGCCGATTTTGTGCCGCTGTTTAATACAGCTGCGAGGGGTTCGTTCCATCAACGAGTTCCGCATCGTTCTCCATGTCCTTCCTGATATACGAACTCCAGTTTCCACGCTACCATGTTTAATTTCCTAGGAAATCAATATGCGAACTTGAAGTAAATCCCTCTGAACAAAAGCTTTTTAGGCTCGGTGCGAAAGTTTATTTATGAATATTGGGGCTGAAATCCCTCAGCTGTCGCAGAACAACCATGCCATCTTCACACGCCGCCAACAGGCAGTCAGTAGTATGTAACTACGCGATTATTTACCATGCTGGCAGCAGAGGTACTAGCGACTAGCTAGCAGCAGCTGCTGGACTTCAACTCAAAGATTCATATCAACTTTCGGACCGAGCCCGGAAAGGACTGCTCCGAAGGATTTAATCCAAGTTCGCGCATTCGTTTCCTCGGAAATTAAACAAGGGGTCTAAGGATCGTTGACAACAGGTAATAATCCTAAGAATTGTATTAGGTTTGGCTGGATTCATTTCTGTCCGGTTACTTACTTCTCAGTAGACTCTTCAGCTTCCATATTTTACTCATTGCATCTGTTCGTAACAGTATCCTTATCCCTATCGTTAAACACAAGCTTAATCTTCTCCATCTTCTGTTATTTGGCATGGTTTTGGAAAATTGCGTTCACGCCCGAGAGGTCGGCCGCATTTATTCTCCAGTCTAAGGTGGAGGGGGTTATGCCAGGGATTGGAGGAGAAGGGCAGGACACAGCTCTGTTTGGCCTTGAGCTCTCATCACGCTGTTGCCAAGTCTCATGCAGCCCAAACCATCGATTGACGGGAAACGTGAGGTGGCATGAGTAAGCGACAGCACTGGCGATTGTGAGAGCGAGATGCTACGGACTTTTCACACTTTCGCCCGAGTCAGTCGACACGACTGTTCTCTGGAAAACCATCCGATTTCTGACAGTGCCTTCATCCAACATAGACCGGTGTTTTGGCGCCGTTATGTAGACGACACGTTCGTCATCGTAAAGAAGGACATGCTGCAACATTTCTACAGCCTGCTCAACGCAGTCTTCCCTGATATAAAATTCACGAGGGAAGAAGAACAGGAACAGCAGTTGCCCTTCCTGGATGTGCTTGTCAGACGAAACCTTAACGGTGAAGTTGAAACGACGGCAACGAACACCACACAGCTTCTCAGTTTTCACAGCAACCATCCGGTGGCTCACAAATGAAGCTGTGTGAAGACGCTCTTCAAACGAGTCCAAACTCATTGCAGCAAACCGGACGAGAGAGCACGTGAGGCCCGTTATCTCCGCGACCAGTTTGTGCAGAATGGCTATCCGAGGGCATTCATAAGTCGCTGCCTACTCGGTCGCCACCAGAAAACTCGAACATCAACGCCACCGACGATATGGCATTCTCTGCCATACATCAAGGGCGTTTCAGAAGCGACCAAACGCATTGCTGCGGAGTTAGGTGTTGGAATTGCACACCGCCCCAAAGCCACCATGCGCAATAGGGTCATGAAAATCAAAGACCGGTTAAAGCTTGAAGAGCAATCTGGAGTGGCGTATCGCATTCCGTGTCAAAATTTTCCTTGTAACTACACAGGACAGACTGGGCGCATACTCGGATCGCGCATACACGAACATAAGCTGGCTGTGCGACGAGGCGACGTATTATCACAAGTGGCCGCCCACACCTTCGAAATGGGTCACGAGTTGAACTTCGCAGCCACCAAAATAGTCGCCCACGCCGGAAACAAAACAGGCCGAGAATTGATTGAAGCCTGGGCCTCGGATGAGAACTCGGCCAATCAAGTATATTTCGGCAGTTGGTATAGGTACTGCTCGACAATGTAGGGTTTTAACAAGGCGGAGCACAATTCCCTTCTGTTCGTACTGTTCAGAATACCTCAACAGGTACTCCCAGAACAGGTGGACTGGATGTAAAAAAAAACGAATCTTGGGCTGCGCGTTCTCTGGGTTTGATACTTGCACTTTTCGCATATGCTTTCGTAAAACCAGCGGTTAATCTGAGAGGGGTTAAGATTTTAACTTGACATAGGGAAATATATTCAGGCCCCCACAAAGTAAATAGGCCCTAAATTGCGCTGAATGCACTCCACAATTTTACTGGTTTATTTGAGTTTTTAAAGCGCACTGATGGAGCACATGCCGAAAGTGCTGTCTAATATTTAAACTTTCTTGTTTCAGGTTTATTTGTTGTACATAAATGAATCAGTAGCCATTTCATTACGTAATTCTTTGAAATGCATCCCATTTCACAGAAATGCACAACGACTTTCGAACCTGACTTAACAGCCTTGTCTCCTTGATCTTTCGGACTCGAAAGAAACATACAAATTTCAAAAGCCTAAAATGACGTTTACTGACCAGACAGAAGTTTTCTCCGAAATCGTCGCCTCGAAACTCTTTCCATCCTATGAACTTTTTCGCCAGGCGTTCGAGCACTTCACGAAGGTATGCAGCCTGTCCAGTAATGAGTAAATTTCCCCGGCCTAGATCACTGGCAGTAGGTTCTCGAAGGATAAGACCAGTCTGCATCGTCTCGGCACTTTGAATCGTGAAATCCTGGTCTACCGGTCGGCGGAATTCAAGTGCTCCTCCAAGTGTGAGGCCTGTTTTGTTATTGGCTGCAAGAAGGGACACCTGTTTGTAACAAGATATCATATGGTGCACAACCATGACGTCGATTTTCAAGCAACCTCTTCACCAGACCCTCAACCGGTTGTGGAAATTCCCGAAGGTGAGCCTCCGAACCCATGCCCCTTACCCTCCCTTAATCTCCTTTAGTTTCTCACGATCATGTTGATTTGACTGCTCAGTTTAATGCTCACTTCCCGTCTCTTACGTTTGCCAGTTACGCTGACTTGATGGAAGCCATGAGGAGGTTTCAGGAGGAAACTGGCAGTGTCTACGTGAAAAAGGGAGTACACAAATTGCCTATTGGACACGTAAACAGTGGTCTCCTTGTCTACACGACCATGCAATTCCAATGCATTCATTATGGCAACTTTGTGAGCACTGCTCAAATGCGGCAAAACCACAGGTAGATAATAATTGGTCAGACACTCACAGACACACTTAACTTAGGTCGAAAAAGATTGGCTGTCTATCTGCCATTCATGTTTCTTCTACGCAGAATAAACTGCGTATAACTCGCTTTAATATGCGACATAATCATCTGGTCTCCCCTACGCACGTGCCTTCTCGACGCAAAGGTCCAACTTCTGTACCACTGAAGACACCCAAAGAGTACGGGTCGCATAGTGTGCGTACCAACGGTTAGTCCATTTACTGTGCTCATATATACTTTCTTCTATAGACGGCCTCTGTCTGAACCGTCCTCATCTGCCGTCGAATGAGTACTTCGAGAAGGTAGTTGGCGTTGGCCAATCAGGTTCGGGGGAGACATCGCCTGTTCCAACCTTTGGAACTTGCATCTCGTCCTACTCCTCATTACCTCCATTTCCCCTTCCCAACGCAGATTACTGCGAAAGGTCCCAGCGACTGGCGTCTGTCGAACCAATGTTGCAGTGCATTCGCAAGATCCTTGCTAGGTCCGATAGTCGCGCATTTGGGAAGTTGACGTCCGATCTTCGTCATCTTATACACAAATGGGAGGCGGATCCGTCCTTAGGCCCGAGGCGCATGCAACGTCAGTCTAAATCATTAAGGCACTGATCTGCCCTTCGCCACATCCTCGTGATTTCTCCTAGTTTCCAATCTCCTCTTACCAATTCCTTCACCTCTACTTCCCAATTTTGGTTTTTCCTACACACCGCCCTTTACTGTCTTTGCATAGAACTACTTCCTTGGCCTTTAGACGTCCGTAGTTTGTACAGCTCTCATATCATATCCTTATGTGAATATATGTATATATGTCGCGTTCATCATCCCCCGAAGAAGACGAAGAAGAGAGTACGAATTCATGGACCAAATTGTACTTGAACCGAAGTTTCGGAAACCCTCCCGTTTCCGTCATCAGAGCAATATGTTCGCTTGCTCGTTTTCTGTACCGATATCTCCAAGATGAACTAACCCCGCAATGTGTTGGCTGTTCCTGCTGGCCTTGACTGCTTCAACTTTGATACCCGCCTGGTATTATGTCCGTGCTCGAGGCACGTTCGCCGCCGATTAGCGTTCACCTCTCCGCGATTGACCGCCGGTGGGCTCGTGTCACCTTTGACCCCTTTACGGCCGTCGTAATTGTTGGCGAGCCAACATGCTTGTCGGCCTCCCCCTCGTCACTCAACGGACTGATCGGTTGTTAGGGCTCATGTGAGTTGATCTCAGCCTCGGGAGCGTCGCGGTGAGGTGGCGTCCCATGCTGGTCACATGACCTCCGACCGGCTTCTCTCCTATTTTCAGCTGGCATCGGCTGTCGGCCACGCGCGACTTTACTTGTCCGCACTGACTCGAGCCTTGTGCGTGGCGACTGGTAGGCGGGATGCAGATCTACGGCTCTATTGAGTGTGCCAGTCGAGGACCAACTTTCGAACATCAGTCTGGCCATCTTATATTTAGCTCGGCCGATTATCCTTGCCTTTTAAAAGGCGAAATTGTGGTTCTGCTGTTTGGCGTGGCCATAAACCATAGACAGCTTGTCCTTGCGGTTGATCGCAAGCTGGTGCCCATGCAATCTTGTGCCAAGACGTTTGCCCATTTCGCCAGCATGCCTCGCATCACAGTCTCGGCATGGTATGCTGTAGACCACCGCTGATTGTTCTGTCACCGGGAGCGGGTCTTTGGGCCTCATTATTTGCTGTCTAATTGTGGACTCTGGCTTATGAGCCACACCAATCCCGAAAGGCTTCAGGATTCCTGTCGTCGCCGCTGGTACTTTTTTAACATAAGGGATTGCGAACCAAAATTTCGGGTTTTGCCCGTCCGACCGCTCAGAGTGGGGCTTCCTAAGACACTTGCGTATGAAGGACTTGGGATAACCGTTGGCTTTAAAACGTAAGTATTTAGTCTCCTCCTTTCTCCCGTTTTCGTTGCTGCAGTGTGTTTGGACGCGTTGGCAGAGGGTTCCCACACAACTGCGTTTGTGACCAACGGGATGGTTGCCTCAGAAGTGGAGGATTCGCGTGGTGTTAGTTGCCTTACGGCAGACCGTTGTACATCCCGTCTTCCAGCTTTGTCACTTGTACGTCAAGGAAGGTCAACTGATTGTTGAGCTTTTCTTCCTTAGTAAACTGGATGTCGGGAAAGATTGAATTCAACAGTGCTTTGAATGTCTGAACATCGCTCCTTTTGATGATGACGAAAGTGTCATTGACGTATCTGGCCCGGAACTTCGGGGGTACGAGCTGAAGATCAGTCGCTCGAACCTTTGCAAAACTGCTTTGGCAATTAATCCAGACAGAGGCGGGCCCATCGGTGTCGTCCTCTTTTGCGCGTAGACCTGGCCGTTGAATGTAAAGAACGTCTTAAGATATAGTTCTAGTAGGTCGATGATGTGAACTCGTTTGAGCTGTTGATCGGCCTCACCATACTTTTCCCGGAGAAAGCAGTCAATAGTGTCGGTAGCCTGCGCGGGTGGGATGGAGGTGAATAATGAGATCACGTCGAATGACACCATCACCTCATCTGCCTCCACCTCGAGATGTTTTATGCGCGTCAAGAACTCTTCAGCCGACTGCACTGTCCACTCCGAATCCTTGGTAAGGAAACATAGTCGCTGGTACAGCCACTTCGACAACCCAAAGGTTGGAGTACCACGTAAGGAGACGATGGGGCGTAGCGGCACCCCCTGCTTGTGGATCTTTGGTAGGCCGTAGAAGCGCGCCATCGCGGTATCACTGGCTTTCGCGGCCAACGCTTCCCTTCTCGTAAGAGCTCCCGCCTTCCTCAGCTTGCCGATCGTAGTGTTTATGCTGTTTACGAGCTTTTTGAACTCGCTGACAGTCGATGGCGCATAAGCTTCCTCGTCCATCAAGAGGTTGCCCAGTTTTGTACAGTACTCAGCCTTATCCATGACGACAGTCGAGCGCCCCTTGTCGGCGGGCAGGGTGACGATATCCTTCATTTTTCGTATCTTCAGAAGTTCTCGATCTTCTGCTTTAGAAATCGTCGTCTGGCGTTTGTGTTGGAGGAGTAAGGTCGACACTTGTTGTCGCATGGCGTTTTTGCACTCCTCGTCTGCCTCACACTTCTGGAGCGCCGGTTCAAAGGATGAAATAAAGTCTTCTGGTTGAGCATCTCTTGTGCTGAACTTCGCGTCATAGGATAGAACCGCTAGTTGTTGCTGAGTGAAACGATGGGAGGACAAGCTGTGAACCAAGAGAACGTCCGTGGAGGGCTGCTTTGGCGGACTTATTTTCTCAAATTTTCTAGACAACTGATCACGCAAATTGCGGTGACGCCGTGCACTGTTGAGAATTGCCGGTCTGAGGATTTCCAGCTCGTGTGCCGTAAAGATCAACTGGCAAGTTGATAATTACTGCTCAATCATCTGGCGGTATTTGTGAATGCGAGCGTGGCGGTCTCGTATCAGCACTCTGATCATTTTTTTCTTGAAGTCTGCCATCGTCCGTTGGCAAAGTTTAGAGTACACAGGCGGTCTGTATCTGAGGCACTTTGGTAGGACGTTCTAATCAAGGCACCTGTGCAGGAATTTCAGCTGAGCGTATGTGGAGGACTCGATTCGCAAACGCCTCCCATCTGCGTGCTGAGCGCCCATGGCATACATCAATATAGGTAAAGATTCGAGGCCCAGTTATTGTGTCGCGTTCATCATCTCCCGAAGAAGACGAAGAAGAAGAGAGGGCGAATTCATGGACCAAATCGTACTTAAACTGACGTTTCGGAAACCCTCTCGTTTCCATCATCAGAGTAATTTGTTGGCTGTTCCTGCTGGTCTTGATTGTTTCAGCCTTGAGATCTGCCTGGTATTTTGTTCGTGCTCGAGGTACGAACTATGACCTGCCCGTTCGCACAACTTATTTTAAGCCAACGGTTATCCCAAGTCCTTCATACGCAAGTGTCTTAGGAAGCCCCACCCTGAGCGGTCGGACGGGCAAAACCTGAAATTTTGGCTCGCAATCCCTTATGTGAAAAACGTGTCAGAGGCGACGGCAGGAATCCTGAAGCCGGCTAGATCGCAGTTGGTAGCCCGGAATGGGAAGCGGACGGCGACCTTAACCTTAATTCCCACCTTAACCCTAACCGTTACCGTTAACCCTATCGGCAACCCTAACCCTAACTCTAGCCGAAATCTTAAACGTAACCATAGCCCTTAGACATAGCCGTAACTGAGAAGCATAACCGTATTACTGGAACCTATTCGTACGCTCAAACCCTAACCATAACTTGAAAACCTAAGCCTAAAGGCATAACCCTAACCGGAAAATCAGAAACCATTAACCGGTACCCTAATCCTAACCTCAAACGTAAACCAAATGGGTCAGATGTGATTATGGAGCCCCACAAATTAACCCCAGTAAAAAAATCCGCAAGCCACCTGTAATGCGGGTCCGGGCTACCAACTGGGATCTAGCCCTGAAGCCTTTCGGGATCGGAGTGGCTCATAAGCCAGAGTCAACAATTAGACAGCAAATAATGAGGCCCAAAGACCCGCTCCCTGTGACGGAACAGTCAGCGGTGGTCTACAGCATACCATGCCGAGACTGTGATGCGAGGCATGTTGGTGAAACGGGCAAACGCCTTGGCACAAGATTGCTTGAGCACCAGCCTGCAATCAACCGCAAGGACAAGCTATGGTTTATGGCCACGTCGAACAGCAGAACCAAAATTTAGCCTTTTAAAAGGCAAGGATAATCGGCTGAGCCAATGATAAGATGGCCAGACTGACGTTCGAAAGTTGGTCCTCGACTGGCACACTCAACAGAGCCGTAGATCTGCATCCCGCCTACCAGGCGCCACGCACAAGGCTCGAGTCAGTGAGGACAAGTAAAGTCGCGCGTGGCCGACAGCCGATGCCAGCTGAAAATAGGAGGGAAGCCGGTCGGAGGTCATTTGACCAGCATGGGACGCCACCTCACCTCACCTCATTGACATGAGCCCTAACAACCGATCAGTCCGTTGAGTGACGAGGGGGAGGCCGACAAGCATGTTGGCTCGCCAACAATTACGACGGCCGTAAAGGGGTCAAAGGTGACACGAGCCCACCGGCGGTCAATCGCGGAGAGGTTAACGCTAACCGGCGGCGAACAGGCAGGTCATAGTTCGTGTCTCGAGCACGGACATAATGCCGGACAGGTATCAAAGCTGAAGCAATCAAGACCAGCAGGAACAACCAACACATTACTCTGATTATGGAAACGAGAGGGTTTCCGAAACGTCAGTTCAAATACAATTTGGTCCATGAATTCACCCCCTCTTCTTCTTCTTTGGGACAGGATGAAGGCGACTTTATATCTGGACCTCGAGTCTTTACCCATATCGATTGTTCGACATGGTTATATAGGAATATGTATAGTGTCTATCATCCCCCGAGAGGGCGATTTCATGGACTAAGTCGTATTAGCACTGACATTTCGGAAACTCGTTCCCATCACCGAGTCGTTAGCTGGCTTTTCCTGCTGGCCCTGATTTGTTCAGCCTTACCGCCTACCACGTATTATAACCGTGCTCAGCGCACGTACGTTGGCTAGCCTGTTTTCTATTGGCTGGCTGTAGCCTCTGACTTCAACCATTGGCGGACTTGCGTCCACCTCGCGGCTGTTGTGCTTGTCACTGTGTCGACGTGCTCGTCGGTATCTCCTTGTCAGAAAGCGGACTGGTCGATCGTTGTGGCTCAGGCGGGGAGTTTTCGGCCTTGCCAGTACGTCCATGTGACAATGTGCCACGCCGGTCACATGACATTCTGTCGGCGCCTTCTCTTTTCTCCGAGAGCGCCCGCAGTCGGTCCCGAGTGACTTTTTCATCCGTCTGGACTGACTCGAGCCTTGTGCGGAGAGCCTCAAGCTACCGTGGTAGTGCAGGATCTTGCGCGTATTGGTGGCCGTCGTTTTTAGGTCCCAGTTGGGTTTCCAGTAGACGAGAACGTCCGGGAACGGCAATTGGTTAGGTAAGATCGCAGTTGGTAGCCAGAAATTATACGGTGATACTGTTGACGTGCGTACTTGTCATCAGTAGGTGTGCTTACCTTGTCTAGGGAACTTGTTATCAGAAGGTGTGCTCTTACTGAGTTGGGCAGGTCGCCCGTTTCGGCCAGGCTGTTGGGTTTAATTAGGGTTAGGGTTCGGCGTAGGTTACGTTTTAGGATTGGCGTTTGCTTTTTGGGGTCAGGTTTCGGTGTTAGGGTTAGGGTTTAGGTTCCCGTTAGGGTTAGGTTTAAGGTTAGAGTTAGGGTCAGGCTTAAGGCTAGGGCTAGAGTTAAGGCTAGGGTTAGGGTCAAGTTTAGGGTTAGGGTTATGGCTAAGTTTTGGGTTAGCGTTGGGTTTTGGGATTTTGGTTACGTTTCGGTTTTTAGGCTTAGGGTTAAACTTTACGGTTGTGGTCAAGGTTGGATTTTAGGGTCAAACGCAGGGTTTAGATTCCTGCCATTACTCCACCTACCTAGAACTTCCCAGCACTTTTTCTGTTAACTTTACTTTTACCCAGAAACTCCAGCATGCCTCTACCGGCCCTTCTTTTTACCCCACCCATATAACCCCCGTTCCCCCCACTCCCGTACGACAGGGACCCGGTTGTCCGCCTCCCCATTCCTGGCTACCAACTGCGATCTAACCGCTGATTTCTGTTTCCGCCTCCATTGTGAACTGAATGTAGGGGAACGCAGAATTCAGGACACTATGTAATTCCTGGACCATTTTGCGCTTGACGATGACGAAGGTGTCGTCAACATATCTATTTCGAAATTTTGGTCTGTAAGGCTGCGCTTTGCTCTGGTAGTTATTATGCGCGGTTTGTGCCGTTTGGAGAACCGCCTCTGCTATGAAGCCCAAGAGCGGCGGTCCCACTGACGCCCACTTCGCCTGCCCCTACACTATCTCTTCGAAGGTGGAGTCTCAGTTTCAACGTCTCTCCTCTCGCGTCCTACTGGCCCTCGAACAGTTCGCTGGCCGTTTCGACCGTCAGGTCTTGTGAGCTCAAAGTTAAGAGGAAGTCAAGGTCAAGTGGCAGGAAGAACTGTGTGGGTGAACATACTGTCGTAGCCCCGTCCGAGGCGAGAGACCCCAGTTTTCGGAATAGCCAGATTATGACTTCGTGCGTTGCGCAATGATACAATTGGCCGGAGGGGGACACCAATCTTGTGTTCGCTTGCTAGTCCGCAGAACTTTGCTGCGGCCGCGTCTGTTGGTGCAATGGCCAGTTTTACCAACCTATTGCCTTGCTCGTCTACATGTTGGTGAGGGTCTTGTCCAGTTGCGTCACCGGCTCCCGCATCGATTCACCGTCAAATGACAGGTACGCCTGTCGGTCCTGGAGTAGGGTGTTGGCGTTCTGAGTGTAGTCGGCCTTATCCAGCACAGCTGCGAAACGTCCTTTGCCTGCTGGCAGTACCACCGTGCTGGTGTCAGTCCCCCGATCCTTGAGAGTGCTCTGCTCTGGTAATTATTGTGCGCAGTTTGTGCGCCATCACCAAGGCGGTTGCCTGCTGCCGAATAAGATGCTTTGTCTCGTCGGACTTCCCGGTTTGTTTGAGAATCGACTCGACTGTGGCCACTAGATTGATCTGTGATGTTCATGTAGGCTTTTGTGAAGACAAATAAGTCAGAGGACAGGACGCGCTCCTCAGTATTTACTTTAAGGACCCTTATATCCTTTGGAGGAATCCCTGGGAATTACAGGTGCTGTAGTTTGATCCCTCAGTTAAGTACTTTAAATGTCTGTACAAAGACTTGGCAATTTAAGCGTTTCACTGGCTAGCGCAACACGCTGGTCAGATTGGCAAAGTTGAGAGATCCGGGTTGGTGATTTGAAAAAGAAGATGAGCTCACCAGAACGGGTTTATTTAGATGCTGACGTTTCGAAGAGCTTGGTCGGCTCTGCATTGTCAAAGCGTAAAATGCACTTAATCGACCAGAAATCCCGAGTGACACGTCACGTTGGTCGGCCTCGTGCTGATCGATTTTTCTCTCTCGCTGCCACGGCCTCTCGGGGAAAGGTTGATGGGCGTTTTGTCTACGTGCTTTGTGAGTCACCATTCCGTCGGGGCGAGATGATTGAACCCTTGTCGGGTGGTCGGTGCGGCGGTTCTTGTTCTTCCTCACCGAATAAACTCGCCGTCGGGCTATCTCCGTACGGTCTTCTTAAGTCCAGATTGGTTGTTTGGTCCTGAGCTCTACGATTGTGATGATACATGCTAGTACTGATTTAGGCTCTTCAGATAAGAGTTTAATCTTTAATACCGTTGACTTCAGTCTTCCCTCAAACGGTATTTTTCTCCCACCGTGCATCTGCATTCCTGTGTCTGTGACAGCAGTGGAGATCACCAGCTGCAGGGTCGGACAGTGCCTCCCTATGTCTCCTTAAATCTCGTTGTTTCCAGATGACAACTCGACCATCGTCAATAAAAGCGAAGAGACGAGTCGCAGGAAGCAGTCTTGAAAAAGGAGATACGATCGCTGGGACAAGAGCTTTATTAGCCTGACGTTTCGGATTCCTGCTCGAACCTGACGTAAGTTATGTCGTTCCCGCGAACTAACGTACTACGGCTTACTAACCTCATAAACGGAGAGGCAACAGCAGATACGGGGGGAATCATGCATAAGGGGCTGCAGTGTTTATAGGATGCAGTAGCCATGCTACCCCATACCTATGAATATTCACGGCTCCCCACCCCATTCATCAGGGATTGTTGCACGTGGAGTGACGGCCGACATTGGCGTCGTTAATTGCTGCAATTTCATCACGTGCGTTGAATGTTGGTGTGATGATTGCTCGACCATCTGACGCGCTGACCCTGGTGTTGGGAAAAGTGTTCACCCGTGCGATCCCCGCGTGGCCAATTACTCCGCCTAGGCGAAGTCTCAGCACCGAGTATGGAATGGGAAGATCATTGCACTTGTTAATGGGCTGGGGGCCAGTAAATTATGACTCAAGCAACTCCCAGCTCACGCGGTTGTCACCTCTTGCGAGAATTTCGGCCTCGTCAAATTTGAATGTGTGGCCGGAACCCGTTGTATGAGCCGCAACTTGAGAGCTAGCGTCATTTCTCCGCACTGTTGCAGCGTGTTCGGCCATTCGCGTCCGGAGCTGTCTTCCGGTTTCTCCGACGTAGTTGCTTTGTCCGCAACTGCAATAGATCCGATAAAAGACTCCAGGCGTTTCTTGTCGTGGCAGCGGGTCTTTCGCTTTCATTACCTGACGCTTGATGGTTGCCTCCAGTCTGTGTGCAACTCCAATTCCAAGTGGTGTGAGAAGGCGGCCGACAGCTTCCGAAACATTCTTGACATACGGAAACGCTCGCCAAAATTTGGTGTCCGTGCAGTTAGGCCTTTCGTGCCTTTTGCGCATGCACCGGTTGACGACGTTTTGCGGGTAGCCATTGGCTTTGAAGACCCGTCGGAGGTATTGTAGTTCAGCAATCTTGTCTTCCGGCTCACTGCAGTGCGTTTCGACACGCGTCCTTACACAACTGCGTTTGTGGCTGATTGGGTGGTTGCTGTTGAAGTTCAGTAAATGCATCGTATTTGTTGCTTTCCTGAACACCTTGGTCTTTAGTCCGCCGCAATCTTTGCGGCATACGAGGACATCCAGGAAGGCCAGCTGGTTGTTCTCTTCCTCCTCCATCGTAAATTGTATGTCCGGGAAGACCGCAATCAGATGTTCCTTGAATGTCAAAACCTGATCCCGATCGATAACGACGTGTCCCCTTCTTCAAGTTTGACCATCGTTGCTGCGAAGAGTGAGAGCAGACACGGTGACTTTCGCGGCATCTACCACACTCTTCCCTCCGTCACCTGGGCCCTGTGTCAAAAAGACCGGAGGCGGGAGAGGGCGCAGGTGGCTGGCACGACTGAACCCGCACCTAAGCGTACCACCACACTCCCTAGTCCACAAAAACACTTGATCAGGATTTTAACCAACAACAACGGGTCAAAAAGAGGAGGATGACTGGGCAACCATGCACAAGATCTGTTCACCGAGCGGGAGTGAATCTGCCGGCAGGGGACCAGGCCCTATTCTCAGATAATTCCTGTTTTGACAAACCTCATTAACACGTGTTTCCCGCAGCCCGAGGTCCGTGGCGATTGGCGCTCAGTAAGACTCAATCCTCCCTCAAAAATCTACAAATTTTGGCCCTGAATCTTTCCGTCTAGTTGACTGATCTTCCGCACTCCTGTAGCTCGCTGAACGAGTTGCCTTATATTCTATTATGCCATCCTATTCCAAATTCTCTGACACATATAAGGCCTGGCATAGTACCCTAGACGCCGTTGCTCTAGTGGTCCACTCTAGTTAGGGTTTGCCGTGGTTGCGCATGTACATTTCTCGACTATTCCTCTGCCTTCAGTACTTTCATGCCCAATCTCTTCACCAAAACATGTACATGGGGCTCTCTCAGCTGGGCTGTTTCTTGCTTTATTTTACTTTCTGCTCTCAATTTGTCCATCCCGGCAGGCAGAAATCTATTGTCCTTCCCTAAAAAATGTGGAGTCCGTCAGCATCCCATTTTATCCCCCATCCTCTTCTGAGATCACCAAATGACTGTCTGTGCGTAAATGACATGGTCGTCCATTCTTTCGAAAATCAGACTCATCTCCAATTTCTGAAGGATGGCTTGGATCACGTCTCTGCATGGTCATTGAAAAGTGGTCTTCTGCTTAGCAGTCAGAAATCGGTCCAGTATGTGCTTTGACTGCGGTCCTCTCTCATTTCTGAATTCTTGGGCATTCTTCCCAATGATGAATCTTCTATCCGGTACCATGGCGTCACTCTATCGACAAAACTCCCATTCTATTTTCATATTGAAACTTTTTCGCTAAAACTCATAAACTCGTTTATAACGTCAGCCGCTATCTTTCCTGTCTCACAACTTAACTCCTGGTCTGGGAATTTGCAGATGATTACATTCTCTCCCTCTCCCGTTCCTTTTATTGTTTACCTCTTATTTTACCTGTTTTGCTTTAAAAAATCCGTTAATTTTAAAAAAAGTACTCCGAATGCTGGTAACAACCGGGAGATGGCACCCAAAAAATCCGCCTAACCAAAGCAGCCTGTCTTATGGGACAGGTGGTAATAGAGGTTTTATGGGTGATGGCTGATGGGGATGTACGCTACTAATCGACAGAAAGCCTTATTTGAACAGGTGAATGATCGAAGCTGGCCCGCCCTCCGTTCCCTTATTACAAAATGTGTCGCCAAAGGCAGTATGGTGGTTACGGAAGAGTGGAAGGCGTACAATCGTCTTCCCTCAGAAGGCTATCTACATTTCTATGTAGAACTTCAAGGAACCTACCACCGGACGGCACACCAATGCCATTGAGGCATACTGGAGTAGACTGAAAAGGAAACTCCACGCGGGAGGCACAGTATGTGGTCGAGCTGTGCGGACCCACAGAGACGATGCACAGTATCGTCTTTGGTTTGGCCTCAATGCCATGTCTTTGACGGACGCCTGGGAACTGTTCCTGTCCCATGTTGTGCAGACTTATCCTATTTAAAAGTGATTTTGTTTTGTAATAAACTGTCATAATGCGAATGTATGCCGTATATTCAGGTGTATGTGTGCAACGATGTGGAAGGTTGGGTAATAGCGACCATCGTCCATGTAACCTCTTGCGATGTTCGTTCGGCCAGCCCATGCTAGGCCGTTGCAGAAAGTCCAAGTAGTGCGTGAAAGTAGGCCTGCAACCGCTGATATGGCCTGAAGGCGTTTAAGTCCACTGTTAAATGTATTATTTTCAGGTAACGGATCTTTTTGGGTGCCATCTCCCGATTGTTACCCGAATGCTTCCTGCTGCTGTTGTGATGCTTTTTAGTCTAAATCATAATACAATGACATTTCACAATGGTCAAACCATTTGCTGAGCGGATTTTGAATGATGCCCATCCACTTCACTAACAGCTCCGAAGTCTTCCTGCCCCATGCGCCGACGCTATTGACAAATCTCTTGCCGTACATCGGCATAGCAGCTTTCAGTATTGCTATTTCCGGCACAATACCTTACGTGTAAAGAAAGTGAAATACAGAAGCGGTGTCTTGAGCGGCGTCCGACGGGGCCTCGTAGCTCAAGTGGTTAGAGTTTTGGCTGTACTAAAGCCTTCCCCCTTACTGCGTGGGTTCGAATCCCACCAAGGCGCCGAGTTTTTCACAGTTGGGTCAATATGAATTATTCAAAATCTGCCAAAGTATCTATGCAAATATATTTACTCCAGCATCATATGCAAATTTCCATCTTGGTCAAAATGAATGGTGCCATTTTCGCTAAGCGATTTGAATGGTACTTGTACTTCCCTTCCCTACCGACTTAATTGTATGCAAAAGAAAAGCTATTGGGAATGCGCGGTTGTACTTCGAGTGGTTGAGAAGTAGTTGTCCTAACCCCTAGTCCTAACCGCAAACCATAACTCCTAACCCCAACATTATTGAAGAAGGAGACACGATCGCCGGGACAAGAGCTTTATTAGCCTGACGTTTCGGATTCCTACTCGAATCCATCATCAGAGACAAAAGAGCAGAAACGGGTGGTTGTTGTGCAACAACAAATTTCATGAGAAGGGACACCACAGTATGAACAGCACGACAGAAATGTCTGCCTAAACACCTTAACAACTCAGGTTAGTGAGGCTAGGGTTGAAGTTCGATTTGCTGGAATGTTCGTTGGCTGGTGACATTACGGTGCTGCAAAAGTGGGTGCTTGAGGTCTGCGTGAGTAATAATGAGTGCGCGATCTTTGAGCAGGTAAACGATCGAAGTTTCTCTCCCATCAAATATACTATGAAGAAGTGGGCAGAGACCGGGAATACGGTTTTAACGAGTAATTGGAGAATTTACGCCTCACTACCAGCCCTCGATTACGTCCATGTTAACCGTTCTAGGGATTTCGTGGGCCACTCTATTGGCAATAATACGAATGTCACGAGGCCTAGTGGAGTCGCCTAAAACATGTCCTAGGAAGAGGCCAACCCATAATAGACAGGAGCATCAGAGTACATCTGGACGAGGTTCAGTACCACCCGTGGTTCGATCAGAGGTCAAAAGCAGTTTGTTGGACCTGGGAGACATTCTTAGGACGTCGACATTTTGCGTCGTCACTAATCCACACTCTTCTATCACCTGACTGACGTAATTTTGTGTATAAATTAATGTGAAATTGTACAGTAAAAAGATCGCCCCGCCCAGTTTTCACCTTGTTCGCCTGAACCCTGTATCGTAAGTCAAACGCTAAAGAAACAGCGGGTAGGCACTTTACAGTGACTCCCTGACAGAATGTAGCAGAGCCTCTTTCCTGGTCTCTCCGCTCATCTAAGCGTCAAACACCGACCAGTCCGATCAAGGCAGTATGGAGTTTCCCAACACACAAAGTCAGGGTAGATGCCATGTCATCCTGTGCCACTTAGTATTTTTATGCTACTGGCTACCCATCGGCAGCTTGTGAATATTACACGATTATTCTGCGATAGCTAATATATTTCAGCCCGAATATTCATATATAAACTTTCGGACCGCTTCTCAAAAGCTTTTGTTCTGAAGGATTTATTCCTGGTAAATTAGGTATGGCTGAATGTGAACTTGAGTTCATATACCAGAAAGCACATGGGGGACGCTGGAGAACTCACTGATGAACCAAAACCCTGGCGGCTGTGTTATGCGCTGACACAAAATCAGACGACGCACGTGCGTTTGAACCTGTGCTGCCAGCATGATATTACAATTAATTAAGAACTATATTATATGACGTACTTAATCGATTTAAGTAGCCAGAAAAGCTTCCAAATATTGTGTTGCGTCGAACCAATTTCACATATTTTATGGCCCGAAAATAGTTGAAATCCGACTGATAGCTAACTCCAAGGTGGATGTATTATTACCGTAAAAGAACCACACATCACAGTTCGCAGACCACTGAGCGGAAAATTTTTATAAGTCTGCAATTAGACAACCCAGGCCTGCAAGGAAGGACTCGACAACATTTTAAAAGCTAAGGAAACGCGCAATTGGAGCTGCAGCCAAGGCTATACGGACTACCAGAGTAATCTACTAATCTAAAATGGCAAAGCTTGAGGCTCTCACGTAATTACAAGCATGGTCGATATGGACTCCTTGGAAAGCTAACTTAACGGGTTCAGGAATTGACTTCAAGGTCGTCATCACATCTCACCTATCGGCGCAAAATAAAAACGGAAAATTTGCCCGAGTTAAGTGTGTGTGCCTATTGAAATCGAATCCACTTCGAAGGAGAGTTCCTCCATTGCTAGACAACTGCCGATTTATTCAACCACCAGAAGTCATCAGGATCAGATAACATAAAACTAATTCCTGGTTCTGTCGATCGGAACAAATGGTTTCGGTCACTGAGACGGCCTATACACTTGGTCGTTCCTAACTTTAGGAGGAGTGGACTAATTTGGCCATTGTGACGAGCCTCTGAGCCTGGCGGATTGTAGGTCGATCGATCATGTGACCTTCAAAGGTAAAGGCACCAGCCGCAAGCGCCCCAGAAGCGCTGGCTTTATCTGCAGCTTCGACTAGGGCAGTTGCCCAAGCAACTAACTTTGGATTGGGTGAAAAGGCGACATTTGCGTCCTCAACTTGTTTGGGGTGGATAAGCTGCTTTCCGGAGTATCCGATTTGACTGCCGAACTCACAGTTCTTGCGAAAAGTGTCCATGTCTGCGAAGAAGTACAAAGGTGAGAGGCAAGTGAAAAAAAATCTAGCACCTACCTGCGAGGTCTGTCTCCACCATGTCCACCGCGGCCAGGCCGTAGGCTTTGCATACGGTCACCATGTAGCGACGGGGAAAGTCTGTTTCCTCGCGGCCTACCGAGTGAGTGACGCCTGAAATGAAAGGCATTGGAATTCATTCGAATCTAAAACCAACTAACCAAACTCGAACATCTACTTTAATTGTGCAGTAGTCTACAGGAGAGTGTACAGTCAGTTCCTGCTCACTTTTAAGAACAGCGACTATGTCAAGGGATGAACATAAGAATGTCAGGGCCATAATGTAGGTTATCAGATAAGCAACAAACGCTGGCCCTCAGGGAACCCTTAAAAAGAACACTAAATAAATCAAGATTGCAAAAAAATTAGGAATTATCCCATAATACAAAGTGGGTTAGTTCACGTTTCGTAGGAGGGCCCTTTCTCAGTTGGGATGGCACACATTGCGATTTGCGTATGCTCAAGTGTTCTCTAGTATTCAACAAATCTACAAAACTCAAGCAGATCCCTACGCTGATGAAATGTGCGAACTTAGATATCGCATAGAAATTTTGTCCAGATGAGATTTCCGCATATTTGGACGTTCCAGCATAATCACACCCTGAGGTATTGCCTCGAGGTGAAAAGATGAACACGCGGTTTAAGGGTGTTAGGAAAAACAGGTTTTAACTCTTGGGCAAGTTTTAAACTGCTATTGAGAAATGTGGGTTGCACAGTGAACCAAATGATGGCAATTCCTCTCCAGTCTTAGAAATCGACGTAATATAAAGCTTCTTATTACGTGAACGCTTTAAAAAGATTGGTTTTGGTGCTGGTTGAATATATGATTTATAACGGCAGAGCGTGTCTTTTGATCATGCGTAGCCCAAGTCAGACTGTGTGAAGAGTTTTGGGTGTATCTTAGGGCCTCAGATCTCCTTGAGAAGTACTGCCGGTGGAGGAAGGGGTCAATAAAACGACCATGTGTAACGTAATATGTTCCCTAGTCAGAGAGCCATCACCCAATCCCAGACCGTGAGAACCACCATGCCAGTTGATTATTCAGCGTCCTACGATAGTCTGACCGTCGTTCCTGACGATGTCCACCGTGTGCTTCATAGCAAGACAAAGCAGGCGCGGTAGCTATTGCGTAAATTAGTTTATAGTGAGGGCAGACTTGCGTAGCATCTATTGCACTCCCTCCTCTTCCCCGCCTGGGCCCGATGTCAAGACATAGTCCGACATAGACCGGAGGCGGAGGGCACGGCCGGACCCTCACCTAGGCCTACCACTCACACCTGGTAACAAACACTTTGATTAGGATTTTAACCAACGACGACAACAACAACAACAACAGAAGGACATAGACAACTGCGCAGCCATGCCCACGGCCTGTGTACCCAGAGGGAGCGCAAGCGCATCTACCGGGAGGGAACCAGGAGTCAGGGAACTAACAGCGCACACTAGACTGACAATGGCGTGGCAGATGTTTACATTCCTTGAGGCCCTGCCATCGGAACACTGAGGGTTAGGCATACCTAGTTGGTCAGCAGGAATTCCTCGTTTAGGATAAAAACTCGACAGTTCACCAGATTAGTGACGTAGTCTATAGGCTGTTGCACTGGAGGGATAAGTTTGGCAGCATGCTTAAAACGACTGACCGGTTTAAGACGCAGGTATTTTATTCACTGCCTAGTCACATTCGAGTTACCTGGTCCGGAAATTGTACTGAAAGTTCTTGAAAGAGTACCTGATTGGTGGACTGCTGCTGAGGACGAGTTTGAATGAAGGCCAACGTTTCTGAGGAAGCAGCCTCGGCGGAGGGTGATACGGGCCTGACAAGGACTAAGTATATGCGCGGGGTAAGAAAACACCAACTGTGGTTCAACAAATCCACCAACTTTTAAATGCTCCTGCTTTACTGGCAGACGTGTGCATCCCGTCTACCGTTATTTCGGAGCTTTTTACTATCCGATTGCCCTCCGGTCGAACTTTTTTAAACAATTGAACTTTTCGCTTATTAAAGAATTACGTGTGGGATTTGCAGAACAATGAACTAATGTAGATACTTCAGCAGTACCAACTTCTAGAGGTGATACAGATAAGCGAATGTCATCCTGCAACGAAGGGCCGACCAAAAACTCTGTGGAACAACATCGTTGAAAAATAAAGTAGGCTGTTGTCCATATTTTCTCCTTACCCCGCGCATACACTTAATCCTTACCACGGACCTCAACTGCTGGAGTTAACGAACAACAGGCAAACATAATAAAAAAGGGGGGCAAACGCCCTAACCACAATGTCCAAACTCAAAAAGAGAACACAATTTGCCCGAAGGCGGCGTATATAATACCCTCAAGGACTATTTAGGGAAGGCGTGTGGACAACCGGGTAAGAACTTGCCTAAGCTAGCACAGTAATCATCAGATCCGAACACCATAGCGACTAGAGGAATTTTCAACTGATTAGCCTCCTTGCAGAGATCCGTCATATTTAACAGACTCAGTGGGGACTCGATCATGCCGACAAGGGAGATGTTTGGCACAGGTCTCGAGGCCTCTTTGAAGAGCTTCAGGATTCGTGCCTCCACCTAAAGTAGACAGGAACAAGTGGCTGGAAAAAGCTGTTGTATGACGCCAATATGTTTGACAGAAGGATTAATATATTTCGCACACTACTTTGCTTGCCCACTTACCCAAAGTAATTCATCGATGCAATCCGTTTTCGGGATGGTAATAAGGTCTGGTCCGAGCCACTGGTCGCTACGCGTGGCGGCCGTCGCCTCGATACACTTCGATAGGACCTTGTCAAGGTCAGCCACCGCCAATCCGGTTGTGGGGTGATTGATACGTAGACTTACAGACTGATGCGCACGCAAACTCTTCTTGATAGATCCAGATGCGAAGGCCGAGGCAATTGTGCTTCTGGCCTTCTCCTGAAGTAGAAAATAATCCATATTAAGTTAGATGCTTAGCTAAATCGAAAGGGAATATAAAGATCTGAATGAGGTCAGTAAGTCCCAGAATCGTAAAGCGGCGATAATGTCTTATTGATCGTAATGAAGGGACACGAGTATTCGATGGACCACGGTGGATCATACTATTTATGGACCGTAACAGTGGGGGCTATTTGTTGAACAGATATGCAGTAAGCACTGTTACCCTGATACTGTCAAAAGCTGTGTATGTTCTGACCCTAAACCGAGCCACACGGTAGATGTGTTGGACCAACACGGAGGCTAGATCGGGGTCAACAGGCGTTACTGGGAATGTGTAACCATAAAAATGAAAACACTGAGGGTTTGGCAGTCGACCAAGGCACAGGCTCACGTCACGACAATTGGGATCCAAGACGCGCCCTTTTTTCTTGGTGCAAAATCCTGATCAGTGTACGTTGTGAAGGAGAAGATTCGAGCACCGGAACACTGTGTTTATCGTCCTGAGCTTTCAGACCCATACAGAAGTCCATCGTCAGAGGTAGTAGCACCAACCTAACAAGCGACAGTTATACGGCATGTAGGCCAATCATCGAACGACGGCGCAAGACTGGAGGTGACCGTGCAGGGTTCTGTACGCCGGCGCCAGATCGATAAATCGATTGACCGAGTTCTCATCCGAGGCCAAGTCTTCAATCAATTCTCGGCCTGTTCTGTCTCCCGCGTGGGCGACTATTGTGGTGGCTGCGAAGTTAAACTCGTGACTCATTTCGTAGGCGTGGGTGGACATTTGTGATGATGCGTCGCCTCGTCGCACAGCCAGCTTATGTTCGCGTATGCGCGATCCAAACATGGGTCCCGTCTGTCCTGTGTAGTTACAAGGACAATTTTGGCACGGAATGCGATAAACTACTCCAGATTGCTCTTCAGGTTTTAACCGGTCTTTGATTTTCATGACCCTATTGCGCATGGTGGCTTTGGAGCGGTGTGTATTCCAACACCCAGCTCCGCAGCAATGAGCTCAGTCGCTTCTGAAACGCCCTTGATGTATGGCAGAGAATGCCATATCGTCGGTGGCCTTGATGTTCGAGTTCTCTGGTGGCGACCGCGTAGGCAGCGACTTATGAATGCCCTCTGATAGCCATTCTGCACAAGCTGGTCGCGGAGATAACGGATTTCACGTGCTCTGTCCTCCGGTTTGCTGCAATGAGTTTGGACCCGTTTGAAGAGCGTCTTCACACAGCTTCGTTTGTGAGCCACCGGATGGTTGCTGTGAAAACTGAGAAGCTGTGTGGTGTTCGTTGCCTTCCTATAAACCGTCATTTCAAGTTCACCGTTAAGGTTTCTTCTGACAAGCTCATCCAGGAAAGGCAACTGCTGTTCCTGTTCTTCTTTCCTCGTGAATTTTATATCAGGGAAAACTGCGTTGAGCAGGCTGTGGAAATGTTGCAGCACGTCCTTCTTTAGGATGACGAACGTGTCGTCTACGTAACGGCGCCAAAACACCGGTTCATGTTGGATGAAGACAATATTTTCTAACTCCTGCAGGACCAGTTCTGCCATTAAACCGGAGACCGGTGAGCCCATTGGGGTTCCCTTGATTTGTTCAAAGGTCTCTCCCGCAAAAGTGAAGAAAGTTTGTTGGCAGAATTCAAACAGCCTCATGAGGTGTTAAATTTTGAGTGCATCCTGAGTCTCATCGTAGGCCTCTTCAAGTACTTTGGGGACCAGGCGTGTGGTGGTGCGCCTACGTGCAGGTTCACGTCACGCTAGTCGTCCGCGCCCTCTTTCGCCTCCGATCTTTTTGACTTTGTCATGACATCGATCTCAGGTGAGCGAGGTGGCGAGAGTGCGTCAGATCCATCGAAAGTTTATTGTCAATATAAACCAGCCCAGGGGCAAGTCACTGTCCCTGCGTCCACCCTGTTGTGACGCGTCGGGTTGGCATCGTCGGAATCAACAGTCGAACTGTCTTATGTCACAGGGACGAACGCGTGTGGAATCACTGCAGCCACGACCGCCCCCAGTCATCACGACGTATCCTGGCGGCTGGGTCGTGCTGTAGACGGGAACAGGAGGTGAGGCGACTGAGGTGCGAGTTCCTCGCATTGTGGTCCGAATCAGGCGGAGTCAATGCTGTCTCGAGACAGCACCGGCCACTGCCCAGTTCAAAAGGCAGCCTATCGTGCTGTTGCAACGCTGCAACGTGTGGTGCATGGAGGGGAGGGGTGGAAATTAGAGGGCTTATCCACTTTCAATTTGTATATCCGGGCCCCCTACAGAAGCCCAAATATTCAGACGAGCAATTTTTCGTGGCGACCATCTGAGAAATGTTTTTCTGTTTTTACTATTGCGCTTCATACGGCGCACTTTGCAAATGCCCTCTTTTAATAGGATAGCACCTTTGAGTCTATACGCATAGTCATTTTAAAAGTAGTCTGAAAGTTGTGAATCTTCAGTCTATGCACCATACGCAGACAGCAGCAACTAATCGCTCCATGCTCCGTTGTTAACTTCGTTGTAGTTGGTGCTTTGTCTTTGGCTTCTGTTTCTCGTTTTAATACAATGTGTTGAAGTACGTAACCTTATCTAAGCTGCTGAACGTCGAGGGCATGTTGAATATGTAACTGGCCCTTTATGTTTAAAATAAAATGAGGGCTAAACACTCAGGGGGAACCACATTATGGTCATCGACGCCTTAAGGAAGGACTACGTGCCAACTTCAGCCAGTTTCCGTCGTCGAACTACTCATTTTTAATTAACAATACAGGAGTTGGGGCAAATGGCATTGAGATATGCCGCCGAGATCCCGATTATGAAAATATGACAGCAGAATGCGTATAAGTCCGGACATAACAGTTTGATTCTGTTTTCATTAAGCACCTGAAAATTCCCGAAGAAGAACGGGACGCAAACCTACTTAAGTAGTTCGCTCTTGATGCACTTTTCTTCTGCTTCTGTTATAACAACGAAAAACTTGCAACTTTGTGTAAAACACAGTCCAGTCTCCTCGGTGTACACTTGACCGAACGGGATGACAGCGCTCTGTGAGTTTAGTAACTACACTTATTATAGGTATCGTAAGTGGTAATCGTTTAGACGGAATCCACTGCTGAAGCAACTGATGCCCAGTGGACCCAAAACGCTAGAATTGACGTCGGCGCAGAAAGAACTGCTTGGGTATGCATTCAAGGTCAATGTGAAGCGCCTGTCGGATGTAAGAAATTGGCCGGGTAGATAGGGCGGGATATAGATTTACAGGACAACCCTCACAATTCGTACTGACCAGCACCACCACCAAAGTCCATCCTGAATCAGCGGGGTGGACTTTTTCAGATCTCTAGTAGGGTGCATACCTTGTTGGCATGAGAGACAGCGTCCTCGCAGTCCAGAACAAGGATGTCGGGTATACTTTCAGGCGGGGTGGCTGGAGAGCTAGATAGTTTGAGCATTTTTGAGATCCTGCGTTCCTGATCTCCAGGTACATAAAAGAAGGACCTAAATAGGCGTTCAGGGAGGGCAGCCGTGGAGACAAGACGAGTTGTGGCTACCTCTGCTGTCGTCCAGACTTGTGGGAGCTTGAGAAGTGTGGCAAGCATCCTACTAAAAACCTGAGGGGAAGGAGGAAGGCATGAGTATCTCACTTACCTGACCGATGCGAGACGCACGGCAGAGGGCGCAGTTAGAAGCGTCATTAGGTGCGGGGTGCTTAGAGTTAGGGTGAGATAAGGAGGTGGTTTAGCTCAAACCTACAGGAAGCGTAAATATCCCGTGTCCTGACGCAGAACCCAAACCTACGCCCTAAACTTAAGTCTAATCCTAACCTTAACCCTTACTCAGCATCAGATCGAACACAGCACATCAATGCCAGACGTACTAAGGGAGGATAGACAAAACCAGTGGTCTTCCATATATCTCAAAATTTCCCAACATTGACTTCTGTTCCCAAAAATAACAGAAAGTGGAAAGTGGAAACTTTGAGAAGACGAAACCTGTACATTGGTCTGGCTGAGCGCCAACCGACATGCCCACAAGAAACGTACATGTAGAGTTCAGTCAGGCACACAAAAATCGAGTATTCAGGCTGTTTTTATTCTGTTCAACGACTGCGAGCCTGGCCTCCAAACGCCACGGCTCCAGACTCAAATTCCACCGGCAATCGACGACAGATCATGCTGGCGACAAAATACAACCATAGGTTCCCGGTGATTCACGGAAACACGCGTGATGGAGTTAGCCGGAGGCAACATCTGTCCGAATGACACAAATTGCATGACGGATGCGTGCGGGGAATGCGGGCAAAAGGCAACAATGCGTTTATGCTTTTATTAGCATGCTCAGGGGAGCGGAGACCCTATTTACCAAACACGTGAGCAGCGGCGAACCAGTGTGCTGTTTTTAGCACAACCCAACTGTTCTTTTGCGAGCAAATCCTCTGTAGTCGACTGTGACTTAGGAGTTGTCAGTGCTCTCGTTTTAGTTGCAAGAACAAAAATGCATTAAACAACGAAGATCGTCGTTTTGGTGAAAAAATAGTAGGCCAAGAGGACCTGCTAAGTGAAGCGGATTTTAAATAAATAAAGTCTAACTCACAGAAGCCCATACTCGCGAGATGATGCACGACAACACAAAGTAATGCCACTGCCTCTGATGATGGATTCAAGTGAGAATCCGAAACGTCAGACGAATAAAGCCCTTGTGCCAGCGATCGCTTCTTCTGATCAAAAAGTAATGCCTCAGTGGAAGAGGCAGCTTCTAATTATAGTAACCACTTCAGCGTCTGAAAACTTCAAGATCGGGCACCGGATTGAAGTGGCATCAGTGGTGCTGGCCTAGTTTTGGGACAGGAGACATTCCGCCCGTTTAGCCCCGACCTCCCGCAGAGCAGCTAACCAGTAATATATGTACAAATACACAGAAACGGAAGTAGGCCTTTACAGGTTGGCTGCTGCCTTTAGTCAACCATGCCCCAACTCCCGGGAGGCGGGGCATGCGGCTTGAAAACGAAGGTGTTGCTTCTAGGTGATCCCAGACCGATGGTTCGTCCGTCGCAAATAACAAGGAATAGCACTGTTCCGAGGGGCAATTGTAACTTGTGCGTGATCCTGTTTACAGTGAGGTAGACTTGTGAAGGATCTACCTCGTTCCGTTTTCCCCCATGTGACATGCTATCATGGCAAGGCAAGACCACCCTAGACTTAATAGGCATGGGCTCAAAACAGTATCGTTCGATGAAGATTGATAAGCCAGAAATTCCTGCCCTCAGAATTCCTATCTGCTTCATTTAGCGGACTTAATTAAATGAGATCGGAGACTCGCGGAAAAAAAACATTCACAGGGAGTGCTGGCATAGTAAACTCGAATATGCCACACTTTTGCAGTCCGTTCGGCGTCTGCAATGAGTGGAAGCAGGGTCGACTAACCCCGAAAAGAAGACTGACCATCGAGACAACCGAAGTAACGGGGTTTTGTATTTCTGCAGGGAACTTGTGAGACAGATGGTCGAGAAGTCGACAGGTCGCCGAACCTTGGAACTTTCTGATGGCGGTTTCTACCATGAAATCTGTGACGATAGTAGCGAGTAAACTTCGTCATCATCAAGACTACAACACAGCGTTTCCACTTGTCTCCCCAAATAAGGAGAAAATCCCAATCCCATCACTGGCTGCTTGGCAGAACCGGGCAGTCGACATGGGGAATTCATCCCTGCGGTACAAAAACGAATTACTGGTAATAAAAATTCGGACGCACTAGAGGTCGCGGCTTGGAGCGTTGTCAACGGGCGGGGCAACTCGGTCTTAATGGAAGTAGTTCGGAGTGACTAGATGAGTGAGGGTCAAAACCCTGTGGCACTTTTACGCATGCATGATCCGAACAGCCCTTACGGGAGCCTAGCGGGGACTGGGTCGTGTGTGGCAAGCGCAGACGGGCCCTTCAACTTTGTCAGCCACTGCGACCGCGTCAATCTCTGGTCATCCCGCCACTGGAGTGAGGTAGATGAGGGAAAAGAGTGCGCGGTAGATGAAGCCGAAGGTCCCCAGAGGATTATTTCGGACTGGGAGGCCCGAGGATCGGACTGCAATGGACTTTACGGCATTCCCACGCGCGTGGAATTCGTGCTGCTCCCTTGCAGAAGTCTGGTAGGAGCCAGTTAGTGTGCGGCACACGTAGACGAACTGTCAATCACTGTCAGTCAGTGCGCTCGAGCCTACCTCCGGTCGTCTTGGCTAATGGGTGGGGGAGGAGGCAGACGGTGAGGTAGGTGCTTCGAAAGTCCGTTCCACAACAAACTACTTCAGTTGGAAGTCGCCCCTCCTGGTGCCACTCTCTGGGGCACGCGACAGGTCTGCCCGAAACATTAGTTGGAGGATTATCAACACGGTCACATGTCAAAGTAAAATGTGGTCATCAGAATTTTCCATCTTTCCTATATTATGCATGACGACAGATTGACCGTCGATTTCGACGACGTCCACAGTGTGCTTCATAGCAGGGCGAGAGCAGGGACGGTGACTTGCGCGTGAGTTAGTTTGTAGTGATAGTACACTTGCACAGCATCTACCGCACTCTCCCCCCCCCACCTTCACCCGGTGTTAAGACAGAGTCAAGGAGGCCGGAGGGAGGAGAGGACGAAGGTGACCGGCGCGACGTGAACCCGCGCCTAGACGTACCATCACACCCCCCATCCACAACGCACAGTGACCAGGACTTTGTACTACAACAAAAACAGGAGGCAGCACGGACACCAATGGGCGTGACGTGATCCGGCACATGGGCGTGCCATCAACCCCCAATGTTGGCATTTGTTACGGATCCGCATTCCCGACAACGCCTGCCGGACCCCGATCTACTCCTCCTTCTATTGGTCCAGCACATCTACCACGTGGACCGTTCTAGGAGCATGGGCATTATCTTCCTGTCTGCTAAATGACCTGCTAAAAGTTAGAATGTGCTTGACTGCAGTGTTTTACAATTGCTGCGGAGCTGCAAAGAAGCGAAAAGGCGAGTTCGAGGGAGCCGTAGGGCTCGAGCGCTGAAAAGACAAATCTATTTTGATGGTAGAGGAGCGCTCACCAATCGTTCTTACGGAACTCACTCGTTCCGTTGTGCCTTACGGGCTGTCTCCCGAGCCCAACCATCAGCCGCACAGCGGCGCATGATACAGGCAGTATTTTATTACCGACAAAGACAGGGGAGACGGAAATGGCCATTCCTCGCTTATTAGCCATCGTCAGTCGGCCACACCCAACCTCGAAGTGTGCAACACCTGGGGGTCGAACTCTCGACCTGTTAGTTAGAAGTCCAGCGCCTCTAACCACTGAGCCATTGGCTCGTTGTCCTGTCGGTTTCGATCGCGAATATACAATGGTGGAGAGGCGCTCACAGATCGTTCTTACGGAACTCACTCGTTCCGCTGTGCCTTACGGGCTGTCTCCCGAGCCTAACCAGTATGTCGCGAGTTCGAACCCCAGGTGTTCCACATCTCGGGGTTGGGTATGACTGGCTGACGACGGCTAATAAGCCAGAAACGGCCATTCCAGTCTCCCTTGTCTTTTTCGGTAATAACATCCTGCAGAAATCTATTAACTTGGCGTTTCAGATCAACCCTCGTGACAATCATCAGAGAGAGAGCAACAGCCAAAGGTGGTGGAGGCATGGCGTGCAGCGCTTATGACATGCAGAGACTACACGGCCCTACACTCATCTAAGATAGCAACTGTTGCATTCATCGCAGATGATTGCACTTTGTGAGACGATTGTTTGATCACGCGACCCCCAAAGTTGTCAGCGCCCACGGTTAATTAGTGGCGAAGGTGATGGCTATGATAAGTACTCGTAAATTTATCCACCAACGCTGCAATGGAAGCAGTGTACTTTTGCTTGGTACAGATCTGAGCATGCCCGGTGTGTGCGGTCTAGATGTCGCAAATCATGCCTCTCAGCGAGTGAAGATCTGCGACAAAGGATCTGGAGAGCTCGACACACGCCTTTCTTCAGTGACTGAGGCTGAAATACCGCGCTGAGACAGACTTCAAGCTTATTTCCTCTTGTGAGTATTGGTCCCAAATAAAGGACAAAAAACATTGAACCCAGGCGACAAGGGAAGTGTCAAAACCGCATTAATCGTCTTTTGGATGACCTGAGATATTCCAGAGTGCGCACTATCTCCCTTAAGACGACACCGGTGCACATAACTCGAAGGATAGTTGCCCAGCGACGGCCGCGGTCAAAAACCTCCAGTTTTCGCTTATCTTCCAAGCGCACAGCCCATCATGCACAACTATGCAGCAGGATCTGTCAGACAAACGGTATGATACATGCGGACTTCTGTGGCGATGAGGATGCCGTATGGGGTCTATAGACACTTTAAGGATTGTAAAAACTCCGTGAGTAGTGGCGTCGATTTGAGGGATCACACCATCCATATGCGGTGGCGATTCTTGTAGTTGGCCACATTTTTCGTCAAAGATGAAGACGGCATTAGAGAAGAAACGATGCGGAGAAGTTAACAAAGCCCGCAGCCGTCGGTTGCTGGTAGTCACAAAGTTAATATTAGGTAATTCGGAAAGTACAGGCCGATTTTACGACTCTCTATTGAAAGTTGGAAGTAATCGCTACTTTTGAAAAGTTTCACATGCCTAATCCTTAATGTGATATGAAAATTCTGATAATTTTCCCATAATTTCCTTCAGAGTACAACTTTGAAGCATAACGAAAATGAAAAAAAGAAATGCGTTTACTTTTCTTCCATGAATTAAAATCCGGTCATGATGCTTTCTAAACAGCAGCCAATATCAACAGAGCATGGGGAAACGGGTCCACAAGTGGCAGGGCAGTACGAAGGTGGCTTCAGGAATTCCGTACTGGTAACGAGAGGACAGTCATGCACTCTTGACAATGAACTTTTGAAGGCATTTTCTAGAGAAAATCAAAGTTAAAGTGCCAAAGAAATGTCAGTGATGCCAGTATGCTAAAAAAAAGTCCGACCATCTGATGCAAATTGGTGGGGTGAAGAAGCTCGATAAATCGCTCCTACTTGAGCTTAATGAATAGCAAAAAGTTCGACGTTTTTATGTGTGATCGATGCTTTCTAAACGAAAGTCAAGCGATTCATTTCCTGATCAAATAGTGGTGTGTGACAAAAAGTGGATCGTTTATGACCCTGAAAAAGCTCCCAGACGTTTCCCGAAACCGAAGTCGCCGCAGCAGAAGATTGTGACAGTCTCGTGGTTTCGCTATTGGTGTTGTCCACTACAGCTTTCTCCAGGCTTATGAGAACATCGCAGCAGAGGTGTACTGCAAACAATTCGGGGAAATTTACGTTTAATTGAGAAAATGAGACCTGCACTAGTTGATCGATGCGGCCCAATTCCGCTTCACGAAAATGCACGACCGTATGTTCCCACTGCAGAAACCCACTGACTTGGGATACTGGATTTTACTACATCCTTCATACTCTCACGACCTACCACCCATCTTTCAAGCACCTGGAAACTTTTTAAGCAACATAACTTTCAAGAACAAAACTGAGGTGGAAGCCGGACTCAAATATTTTTGGCATCAAAGTCAGTGAATTTTTATCGACAAGGCATAAGCGGTCTTGTTCATCGATGGGGAGACGCATTGGTGTTTAGGGATGATACTTTGACTAATTTTAACATACATAGTGCTAAATGTTTTCAATAATAAATGTTTGTATCTGAAATCGACGGGTATTTTCCGACCAACTTGCTCGGAACCTGACCCCCTTGGACGTAGTCCTAGAATTAGACATAGGTTGAGGATGGCGATGGCAAAAGCTTTTGTAGTCATACTGACTAGACTTATGCCTCGGCAGTTAACGCACCTTATCTTATCTCCAATCTTGAAGACAGATAAAAGACTGAACAATCCCCAGTCATCAGAAATGAACTCGTCTCCCACGCTTTTTCAACCACTCCGTGCCACTAAAACTGCAATGTCTACATAGCACCGTAGGTGGGCTAACCCATGAAATGTCAACTAAAATTCCGAATTGCCTTTTCGTTTCGAAAAGATTAATTATGAAGAGCTGTAAAACTAATCAGCATGCAGTATAATTCTATAATAATTCAGTCACCTCGAGATGCCGGCTTTCAAACAAACTTCTCTCCGGCTGCATGAAAAACTATACTCTGTAAAAAATGACTACGTATGTATCATGCATATTTCCCATTGATTTTCGATGCCCATAAAGATTCACTTATACTTCATGGAAAACATGCATAAAAATATTCATTTTTTCGCTCTGTCAGTAGAAAATGACGTCTTCTTTCAATTTTATACTCAAAGGAAGGGCACATTTCGGTTTTAAAAAAGTTTCCAATTGTGAGATTTTTTAATGCCGTGAAATGACCGTTCATAAAATATCATGTCTCTGCATTTACCAATGTGGCTTGTTAAGTAAAAAATATGGCTCAAATCCACCGCTAAATTTTATGAATCCTATATGGTCTCTTCTTAATATAGTAGAGAAATGTATGTTTTTCCGTACGCGGAAAACATACAGTTTGTAGTTTGGAAACCCTGAATACAAGTGTAACGGCAGGTCGGGTTCAGCATTATTCGGGGATTGTAAAAGTTTTTCAAAACCGAATTATACCCTTCCCTCGAGTATAAAATTGGAATAGGACGTAATTTCCTGCTGAATGAGCAAAAATGAATATTTTTATGCATGTTTTCTATGACATATACTTGGATTTTTAGGGGCACCGAAAATCAATGAGAAAAATGCATGCTACTCAAGTAGTCATTGTTTGCAGAGTATGGTTTTTGCATGCAGTCCGAAAGAAGTACGTTCGAAAGTCGGCATCCTGAGGTAACTGAATTATTATAGAATTATGCTGCACAATGATAAGTTTTACAACTCCACCTAATTAACCTTATCGACCTCGTCCTAGAATTAGACATAGGTTGAAAACCCCCTGAGGATAAAAGCTTTTGCAGCCATATTGACTAGACTTATGCCTCCGCAGTTATCGCACTTTCTCTTATCTCCCGTCTTGGAGACAGATATAAGACTGGTCAATCCCCAGTCATCAGGAATGAACTCGTCTCCCCACGCTTGTTCAACCACCCTGTGCGACTAAAACTCCAATGTTTACATAGTACTTGCGGGCTTCGGCAGAACCGCTGTCCTCCTCGGGTTCTGCAGGATGGATTCAGGGATTCTCAGCTGCTTCGCTGACTTTGGATAACGCTAGCGATCACATACTACCGTTTTTTCCTCCGAAAAAACGAAGACTGGATTTTTGTTTTCAGAGCCTCTGGTGTGTTGGGCTATAGTTGGCTTGCAACAACCAAGGCGTTTTGCGCGTGCCAATTTGGGCAGTGATGAGGCGAACGTTCGGGTGCGTTGGAATGGGAACACGGCCGTGTCCGCGGACGAAGTAACCTGAATTGTAGTTCTGTCTTCGGATCCCTTCATGAGTTTTCTTGGAGGTGGGGCCGTCTCGTAGAGTATGTGGGAACTTGAGTGTTGACGTCAGTTCCCCCCACTGCTAATGCGTGCTTGGACATCCACGTCTAAGGCAACTTTTCCGATGATGAGTTTGAGAATGAACCAAGAACGTCAGGCGAATAAGATTTCTGTCCCAGGGCTTGAGTGTTCCTCCCAATTGCGTTCAATACTACGAAGACAGTTTTAAAAAAGTTTTCCAATTCCCGAATAATTTTGAACGCACTCTACCGTCATACTTGGATTCAGGGTTTCCAAACTACAAGCCGTATATTTTCCGCGTACGGAAAACCATACATTTGTCTACGGTAATAAAGGGGGACCATATAGGATTCATAAAATTGAGCAGTGGATTTGGTCCATATTGTTAACTTTACAAGCCACATTGGTAAATGCAGAGACATGACGATTTATGAACGGCCATTTCATGGTACTTAAGTCCCACAATTAAAAATTTTTTTAAAGCCGAATTGTGCCCTTCCTTCTATTATAAAATTGGAAGAAGGCGTCATTTCCTACCGAATGGGTGGAAGAATGAATATTTTTATGCATATTTTCCATGAAATATAGTTGAATCTTAACGGATATCGAAAATCAATGAGAAAAATTCATGCTACTTAAGTAGTCGTTTTTTACGGGGCGTAGTTTTTGTATGCAGCCGGATGGAAGTTCATTCGACAGCCGGCATCCTGAGGTAACCAAATATTATAGAATTATGCTGTAGGCTGACTAGTTTTCCAACCCTACTTAATTAATCTTTTCGAAACGAAAACGCATTTCGGAATTTCGGTTGACATTTCATGAGTTAGCCCACCTACTGTATGTAGAAGTTTGGGGAACACGGTATTCGGTTATGTAAGCCGTTTAAACCATTGACTAAATAAATCGAGGCACAACCATCTACTGAAAATCAGCCAAGTAGGAGCGCTTGGCTGGCTTTCGTGCCAGCACCAGGCGGAGGGTGCGCACGGTGTTGATGTCTGAGAGCATAGCAACTGTCTAATGGCAGCTGTTTAAGTAAAATGGCAGCACAACAGAAACCTGACAACGTGGCAGCCACTGGCAGGCAGTAGTCTGCTACTGGAATCCTTTTTCTAAAGACAACCAGACAATCTGAACTTGAGTTGAGTACGCTGAGCAGCATAAGCGTCCCAGAAGCTCATGTCACCGGAGGCGGTCCGGCGACAGTTCGACCGTAACTAACGAAGGCGTCCACGGCATGCCCCGCGGAGTGGGCGCAATACCAATGACCTGCGCATGAAGCAGTTTGTAGTGATAGTAGACTTGTGCAGCGTCTAACGCACCCTCTCCTCCCCCACCCACCAGGCCCCGACTGGAGGACAATGTCAAGACGATCGGAGGTGGGCCTGGGCGCAGTAGTTGACAAAGTCAACCAGCCAGTCTACGCATGGCACACAGCACATCAGGTTTTCACTGGAAGGGGATTCCGATCTAACGTCTGTGAGTGTCACAAAGGCATCATTAAAAGGGAGCCACTGAGACTGACTCTCCGTCCTCCTGTAGGTCATCCCAAATGCACACGCACACAGTACCGGCCACGCGGAACCAATCATCGCGTTAGTTAGCAGCCTTACAAGCCACGACCTTGAGCGCGTCGTGAGGGGCTTGAGCATGACTGATTTATCATTGGAGGAATGCGCTGATGTGACGCGGGGATGGGTTCCCCGGTGTCAACCTCACTTTTTGTTGCCTCTCCCATGCAACAGGCTGTCATGCATGCGTGTATGCGTTGGAGACGGCAAAAAGGTCACTTAGAGTAGTCTTGACATTGCCAAACAAGAACGAATTAGCAGTATTCGGGGTCAGGAATGACGGATACCCGAGTTAGAGCTGTTCACTCCCAGAGGATGAGAAAAACCGGGGGCAAGAGCCTGTCCATAATAGGAACAAGCTAAATTTCCTACACAGACTAAGTGAGAATTTTTGTAGGGTAGCATGCCCAAGCGGAGTCAAGTTTATGATCTGTTGAAGTAGCCTAGAGGAAGCGCGAGGGTTAACCGGGAAGCTTATTGGCTACCGACGAGTCGATGAGTGGAGATTGCCTACGAAACCCGAACCCGGATGAACCGCTTTGAGGTCAGAGAAAGGGATATCATTCATTTGACCCAGTTGCGAGGAGATTCTGCGGTCTCGGTGAGATTCGAACCCCATGACAGAAAGAGCAAGGCTTGAGTACAGCTGACGCTCTAAACACCTGAGGTACGAGGTCCCGCCGGGAGCCGTGAGTTTAATTAAATCTTGGTCAAGTTACCCGCTCAGTCTACTGCAACGTATGGAATCTACCAATGCTGGTACAGTAGACTGACTGTCCGAGCAGAATTTATTCAGTAATCAGTCTAGAATCCACCAGATGACTACCAGGCTGACTTAATTAATTGAGACATCAAAAAAAGACCAGAAATGACAGTTAGACCGTCGTTGCCGACGATGCCCACCGTATGCTCCACGGAAAGGTGATGCAAGGACGGTGAACTGTGCGTGAATTAGTTTATAGTGAGTGTAGACGTGCGCAGCATCTACCGCACTCTCCTCCTCCCCCACCTGGACCCGGTGTCAAGACGTAGTTAAGAAGACCGGAGGCGGGGGAGGGCGCAGGTGGATGGCACGGTCGAACCCCCACCTTGGCGTTCCACTCCCCACCCCCTGGTCCAGACAGCAAATGACCAGGTTTTTGATCATCACCAGCAACAACAACACCCCAACAGGGGTCAGGAGGACGAGAATGACTGGGCAGCCATGTCCATCACCTGTGTATACCCAGCGGGGACGCAAGCGCATCTACAGGCAGGGAAACAGGTGTCAGGGAACTGCCAGCGCATACCAGGCTGCGAGGGCCATGGTTTGCTGATACTGGCATAGCACACGCTTTCAAACCTTTTGACCAAGACCAGCAATAAACGTAGTCACAAAGACAGGCATGTTCCCTCCGCTCTTCGCCAAATGACACCCCCGTTCACTTAGAGCTGTACTTGTGAGGTTGAAATGGATAGGCAGGTTTCTAGTTTGAGGGGTACTGCATAACGTACAGCCAAAGTTTCGCGGTGGTCCAGCAGGCTGCTCTCTTGCCTTCGGCCCAAGGCATTGGTAGAAATGGCAGATCAGGTCACCATAGGCAGGACGAAGACGGTGTCTGCACGCATTCAGCAGGCGTAGTCTCGTCCGGCTGCGTGTTCCCACGAAATGCCTTGCTGAGCCATTAAGTTATCGCATGCCATTGGTGATTGAGTAATATTTTTTCATGTAAATTGCAGCGACCCTATATCGGGCGCCTGTCGGCAAATTTGACATCTTAGGTCCCGCCAATAAATGACCCAAACTCACTCACTCGTGATGGTTAAACAGCGCTGAACGATCTACAGCCAATCCAAGACCAATAATGCTAGAATGTTCTACGCGAAAGGTACGCCCGGCTCCGAAAAACGGGTCGGTACTTGCTTTTCATGGAGAAATAACAATTTAATTTGGAGGGGGCGTCCACGCCGACCTGGTATTACCGAAATGAGGCGTCCAGACAGTAAGAGTGGGGTTACAATGTCCACTTTTAAAGGTTGAAAGGAACTGCACCTATCTGGGAGTCGCTATTGTTTGTACCAGCATACAATCCAGGGCGTGTCCTGAAGCAGACCGGAGTCGTTCTCTTCTTTGACGCCAAGACACCCGTTTGGAGTACCTTCGCGACCACACATAGTGCTTCAGGTGATGTTCTTTACAGCTGATTCTCTCAAGGGAGTTCAGTTTGTATCGTGCAGAATAAAAGACAGCCACAGTCACGGAGAAACTAAAGTCACTAAGTGGAAGATTACAACCTTAGACTAAAGAGGTTATAAAGATTGATCAGATTATTTCCGAGATGTTAATAGCCCTCCAAAGGCGCGACAAACTAAAAAAAAACTCTGGAATACATTGCTTTATCTTTGGGCCACCAGCTGCCCTCGCTAGAAACGAATAATCATGAATGGCCCAGCAATCCCTTCGTCAACTACGAACGCACATGTCCGGCGAAGGGAGGTCATTCTGATTTCTAAAGGGGCCGTTTGGTGAAAAAGAGTTGGCGGTAGATTAGATAACGATTCAAAGCCAAAAGCTGCGCTTGAGCCAGTTTTCACTGTCGGTTGGGTCTTGGGAGCCCTGCGGAATCAGATTATTGGTCTCGACTTAAAGCAAAAACGACAGCGACATTGGATGGATGCTGGAATGCGTGCTAGCACTGCTGACTACCCAGTTGAGTTCCTAGTTTACTGGCTCTCAAAAACGATTTCGTGTGTCGCATTACCCAAACAAAAAACTGCCGGAGGAGTGTGCCATCTCATGTAACGCAGATCGAAGTTCTAGAGTGCCCTAGCGTCCACCAAGATTTATTCTGACCCACCTTAACATTCAGGCTCGCTGG
>CACRXP010000066.1:820178-840226 GCA_902702965.1 Spirometra erinaceieuropaei
ATCCGGCCATCAAAACGCAACAGATACCACGGCTCACGAGTTGTAGCCTACCCGACGCCATCCTCGAAGATCGTCGACACTCCCGCCGCAGAAATGAGGGTACTGGCAGACGCGGCAAATCAAAATGTGGCGGAAGCACAGTCCTCTAGGGGCGGGGCACTGCTTCTGTGCATCGACACGGCCAAGGACGTCTCCAGTCAAAGGGGGCCGGTGAAGGAGAGTCAAGGGCAGAAAACGGGCGATCCGAGCCCCAACCCCGCGTCTAGACTACCTGTATTCACTGGCAGCGGGGAGACCCGTCCTAAACTACCACAAACCTATACCGAATCACGGCGTAGGCACGGCGGAGGCGAGAGTCACCAGCAATAACCGCGGACACAGGAGCCAGAAGCCCATCGGGTTATGCAAGCAGGTGAGAAAAGAGGTGCAGAAAAGCCAAACCCCGCGGATTCGCAGGCACCAAAAAACGCGAAGCAAGCACGCGGCCAGAGTGAGGACGAGGGCCGAGGAGACAATCTTGTATGGGTGGGTGTATTTGAGCAGCCAGAGAAGTTTTATGAAGGTGAGGAGAGAGAGAGAGAAGTGTGTGGGCTGCCATTGTCGCTACTTCACAGCTCTGGAAAGGGCATATGGACAAAAACAACGGGGACTGCACCGCGGTGGCCCTGCCCCAGCCGTTTCCTCTCGCACTTCTCCAACAGTTCTTACAACCGCTCGGGGAGTGTTGTGGTCTTTTCTGTGGGCGAGAAGGGGAAGGATGGGGCTTTATCACTGACAACAGATACTAACTGAGGAGACCGAATGCAAAGGCAAGCGGCAAAGAACTAGGTAGGGAAACGGCACTGGGGGAGAGTGGAGTCGAGGGGGGGGGGGGCAGAGGCACAGGTGGAGCGAGAACGCATGATGCGGAGTCAAGGGGTCCAAATCAAGGTAGTGTTCTGCTTAAGAATACACACATACACACACGAAGAGAGGGGGTAAGAATAAAGGGGGGTCAAGGTCAGCCGTAAATTGCTGTTAATCGAGCGCAACTGGGCGTGGGGTAGTCCTTGGCTTTCTGAAAGGCATCAGGATCACGTAGATACCTCGCTCGGTGCATTAGTGCTTCCCCTAGAAGAGAGATGAGAATTCAGGTGAAGCTGAAACTGGAAAAGCGTGGAGAGCTTCGAGGTACTGTCAGAAAACACAAGGGAGTACATGCGAAGTAATTCAAAGCAAGTATTTTCCATCAAGTAGGGGTCGTATAATTGGCTGAACCTCCCATCTTTGGCCGCCTCCTAGATATGCAAGTCCCGTGAGTAAATGATAAATAACGTGGATGAAACGGTTTGTATTGTTACTAATCTCGGTTGGGGCTGTTGGTCGCCAATGGGACTATCCGTAAGTGGTGATGTCCGTCTAACGCAAAAACGCATGATGCTCAACATTAACACTCTACCACTACTGACGCACGGCCCAGAGACAGGATGACGTGCCCGAAAATCGTATTCAGCCCTAGCCGTTATCTAACTTAAAGGAGACTTTGCGCATCTGCATTAATTATCGTGGTCGTGGCAGTTGTGCAGAAGTTTGCCAGTCAAGTACTTTACAAACAGACATGTGCGCAAACGGCTAGCAGACCGGCAGATTTGTAGTGCCTCCTAGGAAACCTGACAGAAGTCTGCCACACCAACCCGTCTTCGTTCTGACTGCCAATGTGACCATGTGATGAATATCGCTATTCTGGATCGGACAAAACTTCCCGACAGGGTTAGCTAATCTCGACCCACCAGATCTCCTACAGACCCTTGTAAATATGGCGTGACATTAACCCCTATGCGACTTGTCTTTAACCAGCAGGCCTTGCCAGGCATATCCTTCCACACCCGACAGCATAACGAGTGGCGGTAAGGGACACACGCCTAATTCGCTATCGTTTTGCACCAGTTGGTTAAGTGGTGAAATTTAGGAGGGTTGACGGACAAATATGAAACAGAAATGAACAACTGAACTTTATTTTGCGTCTCATGCCAGCTAAACAGACTCAGCCCGTCTACCGTCACTAGACACCATAACCGTTAATGCTCATCCTCTTAAGTAAAGAGTTTCGCAAGTAAGTGCTACATGAACAAGATAAGAAATTGATTGAAAAGATCTACGGACCCAATGGGGTCACCTCAGTCGGCACAAAAACCAGCGTGCATTGAAAATCCAAACGTTCTGGGCCTGTGTTAAGATGAAGAGCAAACTGAGACATTTCTACCAACCCTGTGTGAGAATGATTCTCTTAATGCCTACACCCCTGGAATTGAACAGTCTGTAATTGCTGCGACAGCAAACCTAGGACATAGGCAATTCAAGGAAGACGTCCTAAACTTAACATCGCCATCCCTATAGGAGCTAGGAGGTAGATCCAAAAGCGAACTCGGCACGATCTACCTGGACCCCTGAGTGATTCTCGAACCCTCAGCGTGCGATCTTCGCTGCTGGCGCAAGTAGTAGGCTGCGCTCGCCAGACCCGTTGGCGGGGATCATCACGCGTGAAAACACAATTTGCCACATCATTGAGGTCAGCTAGAAAGCACGTAGCCACGGCCGTATCAAGTAAAGGTACAGGAATGATACTCAGTAACCTGGTCCGTTGCTCTAGAACCCAGGCTGGCTTCAACTTTTATGGTGTATCGGAGGTTATCAACTCAGGCCGGTTTCCGACAACTACTGCATCGAGCCTGTTTTCTGTAGTCTTTTGTTCCATCTATACCGGGCCACAGGGCAGCGGCGGCAAAACAAAGTAGCAAATGTCGGTTCAGGGAAACATATTTCAATGTCGCCATCGAACTTTGCGTAGGGCTGCACAGCATTTGGTGTTCGAGACCTCAGCCGTCCGTACCCTTGCAACACTGTCGCTGCTAGTCCACGACAGCCTGTTTGCTAGATGCAACCCCGCTTACTTTCCTGATCACACTCGCTGAAAATCGTTCTACCATTTGCCGCCATATGGACGCGTAGGGTGCGGGGCGGGTAAAGTGAGGGTTCAGTTACGTCATGGGAAACCTTGCAAGAAGAAAAAAACAAGAGGCCTGTTAATCACGTACTCTGGCTCTGTTCCTTATAGCATCGATCACGCAGGTAGTAGACATACTGCTCTTCAACCTGCGATTCCATGTGTGCGAGGTTACCGTCGAACTCCTCCAAAAAGGTGGGTTTCACGTAGTAGTTAACTTGATGCTGGTTGGTCACTCGTTCCACTGGGTACTTGCTGAAGGTTAGCAAAAAGGTATTCGTTATCAAGGTGCCATTAAAGGCATAAAAGGAAATTGGGAGAGGGGGTCAGGGGAGAGCAGGAAAACCTACGTGGTGCGCGTGAGGCTGAAGGGCGCATCCTTGACAAATAAGTTACTGAAGAAGGACAGACCAAAGAGAATCAGGAGTGGCAGTATCTGTACGTATGCCAAGTAGGTACTCTGGAAATGAAAGGCATAGAAGAGGATGTTAGCACAAACTGAAGCCAGCAGTCAAAAAGGCGGTTATTCGCTTGAAAAGTTCGCTGGTTTAGGTCAGAAAAAGTGTCGTCGAGGAACACAGGTGAAACAATGCTCCAAAAAGTAAAACTGTGAATGACATGTTTAGGGCAATGTTTCGTGTGACATTAAATGTGTAAACCATAACAACACGTGTGTTATTTACAAAAACAATGGGTTGTCATCCTCAAAAATTCGATTGAAATGACAAACAGGTCTACTACTTGAGGGACAATCTATCCAACTGCAATATACGCTGATTGTGCTGACAGTGGAGGGAATGTCTGGGGCCCAACACCTAAAATCTGACGCTTTGGAACACACATCGCTGCTGAATCCCGACGCCTTTAGGCTAGGACGTTTGTTGCGAATGCCGGCAACTGATGATCGACTTCGGCGTTTTATAAGCATGTATAAAAGTGTGCATGACGTGGTGACATCTCTCACATGCACTTTTATTGACCAAATGGTTTGGTTTTGAATTCGTCAGCACTGTTGGCTGGAGAATGGATTTTCTACGTGTCATGGACTCGATGATTGACGCATTCATCGCAAGCGACCCAAATAACGTGTTGCGAGTGATGGTAAATTCTAACAGTACTGCTCCATCGTCTAGAGTCCAACGGTGGCCCAAAACCCACCAAAAACGAAGTTCACTTCCGACGCTCGTCCCCCCCCCCTGCCCCCGATCAAGGCTACAACTAATTCAGGGGACATCCGACAAGAACGGGCTGGTCGAACTACCCCAGCGGTGTCTGTGGCTTCAACGTGTGCGTACTACTGGCATTAAGCTCAATCTAGCAGCTGCAAAAAATAGCACCGACGACAACAACATGGATCATAATTACTAAGCTGATAAGGACCTTGGCATGGAAGTATAGCCCGGTCGCCTTCTCGCCCGGTGCAGACTCCATCTTGACAAATATGCTGGAGTGAGAAGACGGTCAAATGCACACCTCGCCAGCAGTTTGGCGTCCTCTTATACTAGATAAAGGCAGGACAAAGGCGGGTGTTCATTGTCACGATTGAGGGAGATGAGGGGCGTCGTGACCCAAACCGGCATTCGGTAATGCGTGTTTGACCTGGTGAAGGCGGTGAAACTATTTATCAGGCCGGTCCGAGAAACATATGGCTGACTGTGAAATTCGAGGACCTCATTTATTGGGTGGCGTGGAGAACAGTCAACCTAAAAGATCAGTCAGCGCTCACATGCAGTTAACACACGCTGTGCACTCTGCCCTGGGACTTCGGGCGAGACCAAAGTTAATGGCAGAAAGTACATAACCATACTAAGTCCTTTTGACCCGACTGTGAAAAACTTGGTGCCTCGGAGGGATTCGAACCCACGACAGCAAGGGAGGGCTGAACTAAAGCCTGTCCTTGCTGTCGCGGGTTGGAATTCCACCGAGGCGCCGAGTTTTTTCACAGTTGAGTCAAAGTGAATCATTTAAAAGCTGCCAAAACACCTATTCACCATATTAAGTGCAGTTTAAAAAATAAATTTGATAACTGTATATGGTGGATGAGAACGCAATTTTCACTAAACTCATAACGCGAAAAACTGACTACCTACGGTACCACTGAGAACATGATGTTTGGGTATAAAGACAATACAAGATGCATCTAACAGACGAGGTTGTGAGAAGGAGCGCACCTCACGTTCGGATTCTCTGGGCTGGTGAGTCTGGGCACGATGATTTCGGTAAACGAAAGGAAATCCCCCATTGAAGAAGATATTGAACACATCGGCTAAAAAAGAGATGAAAGGGGCAATGACGGATGGAAGAAACGGAGGTGATCCAAAATAGAAAAATTAAGAATCTCGTTGTCAATTGGAAGAGTTGGAATGGCGGTTAAAATTCGGCCTCGTGCGGGCATAAGAAGACAGATAAATCAAGGGTTAAAATGACGGAAATTTTGGGGACTTTTGAGGTGCGTGGATTAACACTTGTAACAGCAGGCAGATCGGTGGCGTTCTGACCTAACATGTTGCCCATAAGTTTTCGTACACGGGCGCCGTATTAGTAGGGACCCAACAGAATCAATGGTTAGCAGAACTGTTGGGGGTTCAATGAGTCCCCTCCGGGAAAATGGGGGTCGTGTACGCCCGCGGTCATTCTAAACATTAACACTTGAAAACCTAAGATGTACATCGAGGGCATCCATTCTCACAGCTAATCCTGATGAGATAACCATGCCTGTAATAACCATCTGTTTTGGCGAAGATAGGTAAGTTCGCATGGAACAGAGAAGGCTACTGCATGTGTGCAAATAGCAGCGGCGACATTTGATGGTTTGTGCTGCCTGAAATTCGCAACGGGTTATGCAAAGCATACCGACTGTCTATGGGAAGGAGGGATACACAGGGGCCCCCTTATGAGGGAAGGCGTGAATGGGAGTACGCAAGATCCGGATCAAACGATTGGTCTAATAATTGGAGTTTGTGATGCAGTGTAGATATTAATTGCATCAGTCTCTAGTCTCCACTGGCATTAATGAAGTTGCGTCAAGTGGCATTAGCTGGTACCAATAGTTGAAGTTAGAGAGATATAAACGAGTCCTCGGTTGGTAAGTCATCAGCGTTTTTTAGCTCGCCCGAACCCGCCACCGGTCGATCTGACTCTGTCTTGCAGGTCTACTACTACCATAAACTAATTTACGCGCAAGTCCCCGTTTTGTGCTCACCGAATGCGACTGTCGAGCTGTTGTGCTTAGCTCCTTTGAGAATAAATAAGCCGAGTTCGGCACTCCAAGCCACTCGGTCGTTAGGTTGCTTTTTACCATGCGGAGCGACACATTTGCAGGAGTCTGGGCATATTTGACAATCACAATGGTAACGACCGTAGGTGCCCATCTAATCAACACTGCACGGCGCTAAGCCTGTTGGACAGACTGGCTGGGAGACGTACTGGAATCACGCTGGTTGGCAAAACAGCAATGTTTAATGCATACCCCACTGCGCAAGAGGGAGACAGAAACGCGCGGCATGGGAGGTCAAATACGTCGGCGGTCGAGAGACAGGTCCAGATAGGACAGAAAAAACCGATTAGGAGTTGAGACCAACAGCAAAAGAACTGAATTTTCTGTCTGGTTCAGGGTTTTGTATATAAAATCACTTCTGTCCGTGCCAGATAGTAATAACCATGATTATTATTATAAATGTGTTTGAGGACCCATGGTCTAAGTTGTTGTCTGCTTAATTGAGCAGCACTGGTCAAACGTTTTAAATATGTTCCAGCATCCTGTGAGCAAACAATAGTTATACGGTCAACGAAAGCCATAAACGAGGGAAGTAATGCCAGGACATTAATGACTATGGCTGAACAAAGCACAATCTGACGCATTACGCCAGGGTTGGGGGTCAGTTCTTCCCCAACCAATCAGACAACTCAGCGGCATTGTCTTACTATCCGAGGAGGCGACAACACATGGGAGTCAGGCAACTATGCCCCTGTAGTATTATGCGGAAGCCATTGGAATGATTATACCTCGAAGGTCAGCATCCACTGCCCAGCATACCGGTGTCGTCAGCTTCCCAAGAGTTTGACTGCCCGACACTGCTTCGGATAAGGCCCGAAATCCGACTGCATATGACACTATCACAGTAGTAACCAACAACAAACGGCAGCCTGACGCATCTTTGGGGCACCTTTAATGCAAACTGCTTTCGTAGAGTTCGATCCATCTGCCGTAACGAGGCACTTACACCTGCTTCGTCAATTGGAACCATTGTTGGAGGGAGAGTTTACACAATTTGCACTGGTGCGCAGTAGTTGGATCAATGCGCCGGCCATACTGCATATGGACAGTCGAACTGTGACAGACTCTTGGAGAAACCTTAGTTTGTTTGAATGACTTGTTTCAGTGATCAACCCCTAATTACGGAGGCCAGTAATGCAATTGCCGCAGGAGGCGATGGTCCAGCTGGAAATGGCTCGTTCTGTTTAGTCAGCAGGGAGTAAAGGCGAGTTACGAGGTTCAATTTGTGAGTTATCAAGCCACCTACTGTAGTGTAAACAGACGAAGTGAAGGGCTCAGTAAGAAGATTTGAAGACAGCAGGTACGCAGTTTTGTCGCCGACTACAATTCAAGACCCTGCAACTTATTTAATTGATGGTGTGATAGTTGCAGTTCCCCAAACAGAGAGGGTAAGCGCTTCGCATTGCATACTCGGTTGGCGGCCGAGATCGTGTATACTGGCAGTTTTTTTTAATTGCAAGCATGATCGGGCGTAAAAGGTGTGGACACACTTTTTCCTGACTGCTCGTTAATATGGCTTGGCCGCGTTAAATGTGATATAATATACTGACGATAACCCCCCCCCCTCAATGTAGACAGCTCGTCCGGCATTCAACAGGCGGGGCCACCAACCACAACTACCGAACAGGGCGAATGAACTGCTCCTGTTTATAAGCGTTCCAGTCTTCTTCCGTGTGATCACATCTAATTGGGCAGTCAGGAGAATACGTTAAAAAGAAATACAATCGTGAACGGGAGTGTCGTCCTTAAAAATTCGTCAAAGCCTTACACACATGTGACGGCTAACCCTTATTTCAATGCCGGTAACAAACTATGTCAGTTTGTGAACTGATTGCACATCTAAAATAGCACAGTTATCTCCATGGTCAGAAGCCATTTTCCACAATAAACGTATGGAACAGAATCAAGTGCTTTCTGAACATCTGACAACGGGCAAAGCAAAGCCACTGAGCATAAGACCACAGAAGCAAATTTTGCCAATACCTAATAACTGTTTCGGTTGGCGAGTTAAGCTAGGTGGAGGAAGTCGCGTAGCACGCTTGGGCGAGACTTGGACAAGGTCAGTCGTTGCGTCTCGCCTCAGTTTCAGGCATCGTTGTGCAGACTTACCACTTGATCGTGGTGAGACTGGAGTGAGTGTGGTCGATGCTGCGCAAGTCCCTCCCACTCTGATTTCAAAAGCAAAGCATATTCACCACTCGACTCCCTTCAATCGGCTTAAAGAGTTCTAGTGAGCGGACAAGATGCAATCTCGTCAGCAGCTCATGTCAATTTGAATGTCGTTTTCCCACTACAATGGTTAAGGGATACATCGGGATGCGGCCGCTGTCTGGGATGTCTATGCAGACATGGTCGGCAGCCCACCGCTCACACGCTTCCGGTGGAGGGGTCTAGAAAAGACGCCTTAAACAAGTGCTAGTTGATGTAATGTACACAACTGACCGTGACCGATGTACATAATAGTGGCTTATTCGTCGCGAGAATATGTCGCCCACTGCCCCGCGAGGTGGGAGAGGTTATGGCTTATGTGTTAACTTGCCTGAAGTGAGATTATTAATTGGTGAATCTACTTTAATCTTGCCCCGACCACCGTATGCCCGTGGTGAGGTAAAATGAAGACGATCGAAAATGGACGTGGGTGCGGCGGCTGACATGGCTGAACAGTTAGCCTACGTGCAGAACGCAAGAACTGGTCCCAGATTTCCTACACACGAGGCTTGAACAATCCAATTAAATCGAGGCGTTATACAGTCCGTACCAACGAACCGTTATAGTTTGGATTCGTTCCAAAGGACGACGAGTTAGTCTATGGTTAAGAGACCCCTCAAATTTTAAATGTTGAAGCAAGGTGGAAGTTCCCATGCGCGTTCGGTTGGTTTGGGAAGAAATTAAGTGTTTGATCCGAAGTGGATTTGCCTCACAGTCTCTTACCTCGCCACTGTCAAAATGAGCTTGTCCGAGTCAGGTTCACCGGGGACGATGGGAAAGTGGCTGACGAGGGATGGACGTCTACCTACTATGTAGTATGTAGCTGGATGTAGGACGGTAGTTGGGGATTAACGTCGACTCCGTGTATTCAAACTAGTGAATGTCATGAGATACTATGGCTCCCGTTTGGTCTGACCCAACAGCAGCACAGTCAATGTGGGGGCGGGCTGAACAAAACACGCGAGGCAGATAAAGACGTTGTAATCCCCATCCTCCATCCGCCAGCGAGACTTCGGTCACACTGACGATTGGGCTGACCCCTGTTATCATATATAACCGATGAGAGAAGGACCTTCTGGTTGCCTTCGAACGCTTCAGAAACAGTGTAGACATTGCTGCCGACCAGTGAGACCCGCTTCTCTGAACAAGCACAGCTGGGAGTAGAAGGCTATCCTCGGAGATTTCAACTGACGTTGTCGCCTATGTCCACCGTGTGCTCCACAGCAGGGTGAGAGCGGGAACGGTGACTTGCGCATGAATTAGTTTATAATGATATTGGACGCGGGCAGCATCTACCGCACTCTATCCTCATCCACCAGGGTCCGGTGTCAAGACCGAGTCAAGAAAACTTTCATATCACGGAGCTTGGAGCTTGGATAGGGACGAAACGTCTATTCACGGTGGCTTCCATCAGTTAGAAAGGATTACGTACATGGGAGAGGGAGCCTGGTCGGCTTTACTAACTGCAATAACAACGGACTTCTGCTGCTGGAGACATGCGCAGAATACAATCCGACCAGGACCAACAGTCTTCTGTCCACCAAAGCCGTGGAAGACAATGTAAATCCAGCCTTGCTTACTTCGCTGGCTGTCGTCGGAGTACGTGCTCAACATAGAGTGAAAATAGTGACTTAGATGTGACGAGAGCAACGTGTGATGTCGAATTTCGGACGATCGGCTACCTAATCGGCTCAATTGTGCCTCCGACCAAGAAGACGTCAGAAGACAACAAAAGAGAACCCCAACGCCGTACTACAAAACCGAACGAGCGCATTACAGCTTTCATTTATAGAAGGAAAGCCAGCAGGGAGTATATACAGGCTGTTGAGGGTGTAAATGCCTTGAGCTCATGAAAAAGAATGAGCTATACTATTTACACTGCTGTCACCTAATTTAGTGAATATGCAAACAGACAACGATTTAAATGTCTAGAGAAGTTTAGCGTCTGCTCTTCGAGAATAACCGGATTAATAAGGCCTGTGCAAGTAACAGTATTGCCACAAGTAGGCGGCATTCTACTGGTGCCAACACTGTGAGAGATGCAAAGGTAATGAGTGGCTCGAAAGGCAAAATACGTGGGTTGCGACTATCAAGAGAGCCTTCAGGATCAATACATAATTACCTGACCCAGACTGAACTATGCTGATATTAGATGAATTGCAGATCTTAAATCGTCTTATTCTCATACACTACATTGACCTATTCGGAAACACTCTTGTGGATAACCATCAATGCTTTACCCATCAATCAAGGAATAATTCTGTGGAGAGGTCGGTCATCGCTGACAACGACCGAACTGTCGGTGGTTGTGATGAATACGACAACCACGACGAGTACGACGCGGAGGCCCGGCTACCAGAAAACGAAAGCTTTTAGGGGGCACCACAGGATCTGTTATCAGTCCGAAGGCGACAGGTGCTGGACGGACGTGTCAAGTCAAAACTTTAAAGATAGGTCAAGTGACAACGTTCATGGGAGTAAAATCCGAACGGTAAGAGTGCAGGCTGAAAAGGCGTCACAGAAGATGGACTGAAAACAGACGACTACCCGTTTTACGCATTTAAATTGATAAAATGCAATTATAGTAGCTTGAAAATAATCCAGACTTTTAAGAGGCAGCCATCGTAAAATTCCAAAACAATGGGACACACCATCGAAACCTGGATGGGCGTCAAATTGGTAGAACACGTCGCCATGACGCTGTCGAGTGACAGACGGGGCCGGCTCGTCCACGCTGCCGTACAAGTCGTACCTACGACGCTTTTCAGAGTTTGTAAGCGTTGCGAATGCAGATCCTATCTTCTTAAAGGCCTCCGTGGCCCCAGGTGCGCGGTTCTTGTCTGGGTGAAATTTCCTTGCCAAACTTCGGAAGAGAATAAGACAAAAAGATCATACCTCTTGTATGCACGTTTTATTTCATCCTCAGATGCTTCCTTCGACACGCCGAGCAATTTGTATAAATCTTTGCATGTTAGGACAGATCTAACGGCTTCAATATCTGCCTTTGTGAAGTTTCTCTCTTGTGAACTTTCCCGGGTGTTTGACGATGCGGTCTCCCCAGACCTACTTGGAGTTCGTCGACGAGGGGGCGTGCTATCGTCAGACAAGCCGCTTGCAAACGCTAAAGATCATATTACAAGTTATTTATTACGTGGGAGTGTGACGGATGGATCCAACCTCACAGCTTTGCGGATAAACTTTTTGGCTGTCTCCGCATGGCCTTCCCGCATATGTTTTTCAGCCAAGCGTATGCACTTAAGGGCTTCATCGCGGTTTGCGAACATTTTGGTCAGGGCTTATACCCTTGGTACCAGTAAGGTAAAGGGCGGACCCAGAAACCGAAACCACACCTAAGATGCTTAAAAAGCGCAACGTCATGGAAGCACATAAAAACCTAATTCGTGAAATCGGAGGACGCAGAGTGGGAAAAGAGTCCATGGAACGCATTATATCCCGGCCGTACGAATAACGAAATTCTGACGTTAAATATATTTCTTTCCATTTTAACAGACATTCGCATATACCGAAAAGCAAACGCTGGAAAACGGACTTACATACCGACGTCCAAAATGGAAACTCTGGATTTGTAAGACAACCCTCAAACTCGCTCGTTCGAAATAACAAGTAATCTAATTTTAGGCGTCGAAACTGCCAGAATACCTTTTAGGAGCACTGTGACACTCAGAAGAAATTCATAAATATAACTAGGCTCACGGCAAGCTAACTGCCATGTTTCATTTTTAATTCACATGACTGGCACGTTGATAACGCGGTCATTTCGACAGCAGTAAGGTACCCTCAGGTTTCTTAATGCTTCATTTGCCTAAGTACTTGAGAACTTTTTGGTTCTAGACTAAAACTTATCCATAATGTATGTACCGTTGTATTGTAAAAATGGCAACGCGTTTAAGGGAGTGAGCGTTGAAGCGCTCAGAGTTTCCTAGTTATGACATAGTGAGGTCCTCCTGTATTTTAGCAACATTGAAACACTAATGGCATGCAAATTTTCGTGCCTAAATTATATTTCAGTTACTGCTTTTTCTCATTGAAAGTTGAGCCTTATCTTGTGTCTGCGTAGTCAGACGAGTTTAACGATGTGCTGTTAGCACACTACAACGAATGCGTTGTTGTAGAGCAGCCTCAATTGTCTGAGAGTGTTAAAAATTGTTTGAGACGCCTTGTTACTTCTTGTTACCTCCACTCTTAACATTTAAAAGAAGATAAGAGAGTTCTGCCACGGTGGATCTCTTATTAGTGCGCAAACGGAGACAGAGGCTAATTTACACCTATAGAACCTAGAGCAATTTTAGGAAAGTTGACCACCCGCTGTCTAGGTGGGATGCAGTTAGGGGTGTTTGATATGAGAGTTCTCCTGTACAACTTTTTAAAGCCTTTTCAAATTTAGAACAGCTAGAAGCTTTCAGTGAGTCGTAGAAGTGACAGCTATTTAAACAAAAGAAGGTAAAGACATGATAATTACAATACTTTATCTCAAGACGGTAAAATTCATAATAACTTGAGCCACAAGTGTGAGTAGAGCTGACAGGAATTCTGTCGGCGTGCACCGAATTTTCTAGATTATTCAGGCGCCTTAAAAATAAGTCTTCGGTAGTTGGGCATTCTACGAAGGGAGAACTGTCAAAAATCACTGTTTGGAACGTGCTATCCGGGTCCGAAACATATAACGACATTTTGAAGGTGAGGAGTAAATTAGGCATGTTTAGTTTCACTCGGAAATCGAAAATCGGTGTGAGGAAATTTGTTCAAAGCAACGTTGGGCCTTGGACTTTAAGGGAAGAATACGCGCATTTCAAATAATATCATTGGTACTAATAATATTAATGATAAAAATATTGATAATCGGTACAGGACTAAGCGTCTTTAGCTGTTAATGAAATATCAGTAATGCATAGTAAAAAAACGGAAGGTGCCTGACTCGATACCTTGGTGAACACCACCCAACTAGCCCTTAGATCCCGGCAGGTCGGTGCGCCTAAACGGAGTTTTGAAGGGTTTCTGGTATAAACTCCAAATGAACTGTTTTATTGATTGTTTGACTGGTTGAAAACGCGTGTTAAAATGTTGTTCTCAGCACAATATTTGCTGCGTGAAAGAGTACTGCGAAGATTATAACTGGAACCGGGGCACACATGATAGTGATATGTAATGACGTGTAATTATATGCACCCGCGTTAATTTGACGTTACAGAGTTTTCCTGACTGTTTCAGTGTTATTTTTCCAACAAATATGTATTTAGCTTGTGTATAAGCGTTTCTCTTTAGTCTGCTATTATTACCACTTCTCATCGTCAATGAAGTCCTTCCTGCAGGTCGCAGTCATCACTGTCTCATTCGATTGCTTCACATCGTCTGATGTCATCTATAAACATGACTATCGAGCCATCTAGTCCTGTCATACAGGCAATAAAATATTGGGGCGTACGAAGTGCGTGGGTGGTGACTCATGTCGTAGTTGTACGGTCAGACCAGGTCCACTGGCACTTTTTGGTGGATGTTGGACAATCATGTACTGAAAACTATACCATGCTGTACATATGATGCCATCAATTGCCATGTACGGATTTGTCGCATAGGCGACCCTTATTAGGATTGAGTGTGGGAGCACGACTATAGTGTTAGGAACTGTGGCGAATAAGTTGTGAAAAGGTGAACTCAATGAATAGTTGGTGGATTTATTGTATGGAGTATCCTGGGTTGTCATCTCAGGCGGCAGTGGCCGCTGACCAAGTCAGGGCTGGTGTTAACTCCGTCCAGTCATGCCTGAGAGTCCTGGGACAGTGGTGGTAGCCGATATATAGGCTCGTGGGCCAAGCTCAAATGGTCTACAAACGGACTGTGCTGAATTTGCCGAGGGGTGGTGTCCTAGTGGTTTAAGTTGTAGTTTCAGAGGGGAGGTTCGTCCAACTGCTGGACAAACACGCCATCTGAAAGCCGATCGTGGCCTATGGAAGCGAAAGCTGCGTTCAAAACATCACAGACAACTGTTGGGAGCGCCTACACTCCCAAAAACAAGAGTCAGCCAATCACTGGAGGCCACGTGCGTTTTCTCTACTGCGCTGGCATCTTACTCGTGACGCCTCTCCACTGGCTTTTCCTCTCGGGCCTGATCGATCAGCATATTCGAATTATCGACCGGCTCGTCTCGAATATTCTTCCCGAAAGGCATTGGGCCGAACGCCGGCGAAGCACCGTAGGGCGTTATAAATACGCGTTACTTCCAGTTAATTGTGACTTGCAATTTCCTCATACATAGTTTCGTGGCCGGTCGCGTTCTCCTTCTCTGCCGCGTTGGTATTGGGGACAAGGGTAGAGTGCGCATACGCTCCACAGGATTTCACGTACCAGGCGGGTCATAACAACAACAACCACCCTCGTCCAAATTCCCATGCCCTCCACACAGTCCGTCAAAGGGATATTGCTCACTGTGATAGGCTGTATTGTTCGTCTCTTTCTAGACAAACCAGTAAGAAACCGTAAATAAAGGAAACCGACCTACATCTCGCGCGAATAAGTTTGCCATAAAATAATCATTTCGGCTGTCAGTGGGGTCGATTTCTTAGGCCAGCGACAACTGGGGAGTTCGATGCCCGATACGCTTTCCTCTATAACGGACATTCAAGCAAAGAGTAAGCGAATTTCGGAGTCACCTTTACCATGTCGTGAAACGGCTGACCTGCATAACATAGGCTGCCAATTAATGTGTCATGACCATGCCTCGTGCACTTCAAAAACTCAATGCAGTCCCAAACCCTTAGGGAAATAATCTGAGTCATGGTGACGCGCACAATCTAGATTACCTCCGCTTCCTTTGCTTTTAATCCTCATCTAGACTCTGTTGTGCATAGTGGAGTGTCGAGGTCTTACACCAATTGTCAGTTTTACTATGGGTCTACCACTACTGACTCAGTGTTAACTTTGCCTAGATATTGGCCTCTGGGCGCTTAAAAACTACTATTAACACGAGGCTGTCATTCAACCGGTACCAATTCCCTACCATTGTCAGCGACCATGCCCCTTCAACAATCATCTCCGATGACGTGAAGAACAAGTCCTACGGAGAACTGTGTGTCCTCGTAACAAAGGTACAGAGGGCGGAGAGACTATGGTGATCTCAAGGCCCTTAACGACATAGAAAACGCTGGATGGGAGGAAGCGCTCCGTCGCCATGGAATCAGCAGCTGCAATGGCCTTCTTCTCCTGTAGACCTGTGTGGGACCCAACCTCCTCCAGATAAACACCTTCTTCATCTTTCAATACGAGAGAAGTTGACATGATTACAACCTCGTATGCGTCATCGGCATTCGTTGGACTATGCCATAATCTGAAAGCGCAACAAGTGTGACATACTTGTGATAAGGGCGGTGTGCGATATTGACTTTTGGACGGATTGCTGCCTTATCGCTTCTAAGACGAGGCTCCAACTGCAAATGCGCTTTCGGCCCCAAGGTAAGTTATCACGAGGTAGGTCAAATACCGTATTAGTACTGCATTGACACAGTTGAATGCCAGCGGAAGTTGAGCATCTCCATGAAACCCAAAGTGGACAAAACAGACCCATAGGCGTGTACGAATGTCGAGACCAAGTGGACGGAACTGCTAGACATCATCTGGGTCACCGCAACTGAATAGCTCGGCCACGCACGCCGTCCGTACCAGGACTAGTTTGATGACAATGCCGAAACAATCCGCACTCTGACCCTTCCTCCAGAGAAACACTGTCTAGAGGCTACCTACACTTTGACCAACAGCAGCATAAACAAAGCCGCGCCTTTCCGATGCCGACAATCCGTACAGCGGAAGCGGGAAGAGATGTAGAATAACCGGTTGGTTTGCAAAGCTGGGGAGATCCAGAGGTATGTCTAACGTCATGGAATAGAAAAATTATTCCCGAAGTTGTGCGAATACTCCGATGTTACACTTGAGAAGTCAAGGTAGCAAACGCAAGTGTTCGGTATTTCATCATCAGAGCCATACAGTAAAACAGAAAATGAAAATACGAGGAATTGACTGGGGTTATAGGTATATCAGAGCTTACTAACACTCACCGTTCCCATGCCATCCGCATTACGAGGTCGGCTTGTCATAGTTACTAGGTCAAGGAGCATGACATAGATCGCTATTGGTATATTTAATTCGAGTATGTGGAGGACACGTCCCTGCCAGCGGGGGGTTCGACAGCCTGCAGTGACCAGCTGGGGTGGGCATTGACCACGGGAGACAGAGCGCCTGCGTCAACGTATTCTGACAACACAGCACAGACTTGCTGACCGCATAGCCACTTACCCGGCCGTAGCTAGCACCTGTTGGCACCGGCCTTTAGAGAAACTTTCTGGTGTCCACAGACAATCTGAAAGGCCTCTTTGGCATCCACTCGGTGATGTGTATTAGCGAAATGTGCACGCATAGGACTCGAAATCGATTTGTTTTCACCTCTACCCAGCCAGGCCGGTATTTGTTCGCACACTATCTCTTCCAGGCGTCCCGTTGTACGGCCAATATATCTTACTCCTCATGAGCAAGTGAATGAGTAAATGTACACCAGTGCAGCCTTCGGCGGTGGTCAGCCTCTGCCTTACAAGCTTAAGGGCAGACTCTATAAGGCACTCACAATCGTTGTCGTCAGAAGTCGCCTTCTTAGTTTGCTTGTTGCGTCCCCCAGAAAAGGCAATTTTATAAGCACGCCTTTACTGTCTACAGTTTTAATTGTAGGCTTTACAGTGCGTGTCCGAATATTCCGGTTGATACATTTCTTTGGGTATCCGTTTTTTGCAGGCCATACATTCTTAGTATTATCGGGCCCACCGGCCTCAGTCGTTCATACTCTTTGCTGGACAAATGAGCTTATTTGTAGAGACCTTTGAGAATAGTCGTCAAATGACCATCGACAGCCTCCAAGCGATCCATATCTTTCTCAAGTTTTGAAAACTTGGAACAATCCGACAGTATTTCCTCTAGTTTCGCCCGTTTCGTTCATCAGCATTACTCCTGAACCTTCATCCGATCTGGCTAGCATAATGTATTTGTTTTCACAAAAGTCCCTAAGACTACTGATATGGGTCCTTGTCAAGGGACCCTTGTTTCTCGGGCCCTCCTAATATACTGGTGGCATCAGTTAACCAGAGTCGACTTAAGACAATCACCTTCTCTCGCTTCGGTAGATTTTAGATCTGTAGTCTGACCAAAGAGACTCAATTTGGATTTTTCAGCCCTAACTGTTTCGGTATCCGCCATGCAATAGAAAACTTCGGGCCAAGAGCTAGTACCTCTAGGGTAGCTTTATAAAGACGTACTGAAGAATAGTAGTGCAAGTATGTAGCAGTCGATCCAGCCACCCTTTTCTCCGGCTCCGTTTTGTCGGTCGATGGCCGTGACAAGCACTGACAGGCCGCTGACGCACGACCACCCCCGCCGGCTAGAACTGGGACGCCTCCGGTCCAGCTGCAGCGACTCCCGACTGCCCTCACACACTAGTATCACCTAACGCGCGTCGAACGCTCTAACTTGATTCCCGTGAGGCCTTGTGAGCATGCGCCCTCCATTCGTCCTCTAATTTGTCCAATCACACGACCACCACTCAGACAGTCACTCCCTCCTGCTGACCTAGACACTCACACCCGCGTAAACAACACACACCGCGACTGACGCTCTCCGTGAACGGACGCTTATTTCTGTTGCAAGCAAACAGCCAACTTACGGCAACCTGCCCTGTGTACAGAATAAACTAGTCCTCACAGCTCCCTGACGTCTGACAGTAGACGAAAAGAACTTATTGTGCGTGGTTTAAGTTGATCTCACATCCTTGACTGCCACAAATTGGTGACCCCTAATTTCCGAACACCGGAATTCCGCGAACTTTTTGTCCACAACAACAATCTTCCTGCGACCTACAGCGCGATGTCCCAAGACCAGAAGTCACTCATCAACCCAAATTCTCAAGGAGCTGGCGTACGCTTGGATCGGCTCGAGGAAGTATTAATGCGCCTGAAAGCCCAGCTTACTACAGCTACCACCAACGGCCCGCGGCGAACACCAAACCGTCGCCCTACTTCCTCCGTCTCCCACACCCGCCGTTCACAATCTTCAAGTATCGTCTGCTGGTATCACCAACAATTTGGAGGAGCAGCTCGACGATGTCTTCAGCCATGCTCTTTCAAGGCATCTTTAACGGCCTCAGGCAGACGATCCCACCTGACAGTAGAGTCCACTGCTGCTGGAAGCGTTGCCAATCTCCACACTCGCCGTTTGTTCCTCTGGGACCGTATCGCTGGCGCCAAATTCCTTGTCGACTCTGGTGCCGAGGTTAGCGTGGTTCCACCAACTCCGGCCGAACGTAAAACCCGCAGCTCTTTTTGTCTGACAGCTGCCAACAACTCCAGCATCCCCACATTTGGACAGCGTTCCATCACACTTGATTTGGGCCTTCGTCGAATTTTCCGATGGGTTTTCATTATTGCCGACGTCTTCGTCGCCCTCATAGGTGCCGATTTCCTAGCTCACTTCAATCTACTGGTTGAGTTGAAGAATCGCCGACTCGTCGACTGCATCACCGACCTTCATGCCCGATGTCAATCCGATGTGAACCCCTGCGTCAACCCTCTCACTGTTATGCCCATCTCTGACTGTCCTTTCCACTCACTCCTCAGGCAGTTTCCCCGCCTAACCAACCCCTCATTTCGTGAAGTGGACATCAAACACACAGTCACCCATCACATTTCCACCAATGGACCTCCCAAATCTTGCCGACCACGTCGTCTTGCTCCGGACCGTTTGAAGATCGCCAAGGCAGAGTTCGATCACATGCTTGAGCTCGGCATCATCCGACAGTCCGACAGCTGCTGGGCATCACCCCTCCATCTTGTCCCCAAGAATGGCGACTGGCGACCGTGTGGTGACTATCGGGCGTTGAACTCTGTGACTGTCCCCGATCAGTATCCCGTCCCACACATCCAAGACTTCACTCTTTCGCTACATGGTAAGCGAATATTCTCTAAGATCGACCTTGTGCATGCCTACCACCAAATCCCGATCGAGGCCAGTGATGTTCCGAAGACTGCAGTGACCACTCCCTTTGGGTTATTCGAATTTACTCGTATGCCCTTTGGTCTGAGGAACGCCACTCAAACCTTTCAGCGGTTCATTGATCAGGTTCTGCGAGGTCTCGACTTCGTCTACGCCTACATTGATGATTTGCTAGTGGCTAGTTCTGACGCTGCTGAACACGAGATTCATCTTCGACAGCTCTTCGAACGGCTCGACTCCTACGGCGTTATCATCAGTGCCGCCAAATGTGAGTTTGGAGTCCCCAGTCTTACCTTTCTTGGTCACGAAGTGAACTCAGATGGGATAAAGCCCGTCCCGGAAAAAGATTCGGCCATATCAACGTTCCCCGTCCCGACAACCATCAGCCAACTACGCCGATTCTTGGGGATGGTGAACTACTATCACCGTTTTCTTCCCCATGGTGCCACCATACTGCAGCCTCTCAACAGCTTGCTGACCCACTCCAAGAAGACACTAGTGATGACCGAGGAGGCCGTCAGGTCCTTCAATGACGTCAAG